>SZYD01001528.1:0-59400 GCA_009363875.1 Mikania micrantha | reverse complement strand
ACACAGTATGTGTTCATAATTTAACTAAGTAAATCTAATCCAAAGAATCGTGTAGTTTCTATCTCTGTAACTGTACAAGATATGCAAAGAAGATTCACAATATCATCAAGATGTATGCATCCAAAGTAACTAGGTCTTCTAAAGTCCGCTGGCTTAAACACTGATGCTTGTTAACTAGACATGTCCGTCACCTGAGAAAACATGCATTTAAATAAAGTCAACACTAGGTTGGTGAGTTCATATTAAGTAAATTGAAAACCTTGAAATGTTCATGTACACATCACATGTATACTGATTACTTGTAATGATTGATTCACCTATTCCACCCAATGGCCTTCCCTAGTTTATACGTACAAGTAAGTATCACCTAATCAAGCATGCTTATATATAAGGAATCACGAAAGGGTCGAGCCCAGACGCTATCCCACCACATACTCAATCAAGTTTCACACCACTTGCGGTACAACTAGAGATATCCATTTCCCATTTGTTTCCACGTGATTTCACCTAGTCTCATCGCGTAGTCTCATATAGTCTCATTCCCTAGTCTCATATAGTCTCACATAGTCCTCATACATAGTCTCATTTAGTCTCATATGGTCTCATCACGTAGTCTCATTCCCTACCTCATATAGTCCTCATTACATAGTCTCATCACACATATCTCATCACATAGTCTCATAGGTCTCATATAGTCTCATTAGTCTCATATAGTCTCATATAGTCTCATAAGTCGCATCACATAGGCTCGATATAGCGTCACACTCACATAGGCACATATAGAATCATATTGCATAAATTCATATAGATATCACCTCTTATTACATAGTCACAAGTTCATGGTCTCACACAAATCGGATCTAATCTAACCCTAACACTGTCACCTTTTTTGTTTATAGGTATTACGGTATAGTGTCACAGGTTTCACTACAGTACAAGCATGGCGTTATAAGATCAAGTCTTATAATATAATGTTAGCCTGTATGGGGAATGACATCTTGGAATTAGGTTTCCTAATGTCACCCTTGATGTCACAAGTAGTAGTCTCATAAGTCATCTGCTCTCAGTGAATAAATGTTTTCGTGTTTGACCATGTATGATAAGAACTAGTCTTATCACACATCGTTAGTATTAGTGGTGAATGATGTTGTTATCATGAAGTTGCATTATCATGATTATCATTCCTTGTCATTCCATAGGGTCACCATGTTGCCCTAAGCTGTTGTAAGAGATAACTTTACTTCACTTAATCGGCTCAGGTGGTAGTTGATAGTCATTCCATGTCATCTTGTAAATGTTTCGAGTTGTAAGCTAAGTGTTGTAAGCACTTGACTTACTACACTTAGTTAACTCTAGTGCTGAATGATGTTATAAAGATGTGTCATCTTCACATCATTCATGTGTTTGTTCCTTGTCATCATGTTCATCTATGTTCATCTCAATGTTTATCCATGTAAGAATAACTATGTGTTGTATGATATAATCTTACAGCTAGTTTATTCTATTATGTCGATGAGTTATGAAATTATATTATCATATTCATCTGAGTTCTCTGTCATATCATGATCAAGCACGCATGCATACCATGATAAATAATATTAATTCAATTAATATTATCTAATCAAGTGTAAGCAATATGATAAACATAAAACTTTAAATAATTAAAAGTTAAGCATGTTTCTCTCAGCCCCGAGAGTTTAAATCAGATAAGATTAAAGAAAGGGGCATATGAACTCACCTTATAGCGGTTGTAGTTGACTTAGCCTAAACGAGGGTATACGCTCTCTTGTTTGTACTTGTGTGTTCACGATCCTGTATTGATTCACGTTTGATGTAACTTATTAGTATAAGTTTTATGAAGTTGAGCGATTGTATATGTTAGCCATAAATTTGGCTAACACTTGTGTAGTCTCGTAGTGTCCTTCGGCCTTTATTTGTTTGCCTTAAGTGTCTAAGTTTAAAACATAGATTTTAGATTAAAGGTTAGTAATCTCTTGCCACCTAGTTATTCATGATCGTCATTGTTTTAATTTGTCTTAACACTTTAAACCCAATTTCCATCTTTGTGATAACATATATGATTACTAGCTTTTGTAATCATTTCAGACCATAAAAATGGCTAAGTTTTATGGTTAAAGTTAATCCCACTTGCATGTTATTCTCATGCAATTGTAATAATAGTGGTTGTTTATATTACATTTTTAATTGGCCGAATACTCAAGCCATCAAATGAATTTGTGGGCCGAAACAGTGTAGTCATGGCTTGACTGGGCTAAAGCGAGTAATGTGGCCATAACAAGTGGGCCGACTGGTAGCTAAGTGATGAATTGGGCCTGATCAAGTCATTTGGTCGTATGTATACATGGGCCAAGCTGTTGAGCTACACACAAGCATCATGGCCGTAGGTTGATATGAGTTGGTGTCTTGGGCCAGCTGTTGGGCTAATTGGTTTTGGGCCTGAACTAACAGTGGGCCTAAGTAGTGGGCTGTTTAGCCACCATGGGCCAACTAATTCCATTGGGCCTAATCAGTTCAGTTTGGCATGAATGTGGCACATGGGTCGAACCAGTGATAGGGCCCATCACATATTCTGGCCTTAACAGTGAGTGGGAGCTGCATCACTGAGCCTACTATTACGTTCGAATCACTATTGAGCCAAAGAATTGAGATAGGCTAGTCTGAATATAGATGCCAGTTCATTCGTGGTTTCCTTGGCCGAATAGGATATGCTCAGCGAATGGGGGGGAAAGAAGTGAACCGAATGAGGATGCATGGTCGAATAAGGGGTTGGAGTATGAGTGCCGAAAGGGGGTGGCCGAAGGTGGTGGCTGAGTGGCGAATGGAGGTGGCGTATGAGCGCTTTCGAAGGTAGTTCTTTCGGCCAAACCCAGAAGAGGTGAGCCTTTCGGCCCTTGCCATTCGGCACCACTAGCCACCCACCTCGTGTTAGGTCAGCCCCCATGGTGGTCTCCGATGTGTTAAAAGTGTTTCGAGTAGGTAGGATTCAAGTGAATGTATAGGTTCGGTTAAGACTGGTGGTATGTTAAAGGGTTCGAAAACCCTATTTTTCAGAGATCTTGTAGCTTCTTACCTTCGATGTGGTGGTTTTCAGAGCCGATCCCTTGTACTTTCTTTCGTGTAGAGAGATCAATCCTTCCGTGTATGTCCAAAGATGGGGTAATTTGGCCAAGAAATGAGGGAGTTATTGAGGGTTTAAAGATGAGAAAACCCTAGAAATGGAGGTGGCCGGATTTTGGGTCTTGGAGAGAGGGTGTGAGGGTGTTAAAATGAGGAAGATGACCTCATTTAACCTTTTTATTCCCGCGAGTTTTCGGGTTCGTTTTTGTCGCTCGGTTTCGCATTTTCGTCGCGTAACCGGAAAATTACGCGTAATTAAATTGTAGCAATAAAAGAGAGTTTATTTTTATTTATTTGATGAGTTTCAAAAATTGTAAAATTTTATTTATTCAATTTTATTAAATTATTATCGTTCGTGTCGGTTTCGTTTTCGTTTCGTCAGATCGCGTCACTTACGCGCGTCTTCGTACAGAGCGCTAACTGTACGAACACGATCGTACGTTTCACTTTCTGATTTTGGTTTTCTAATTATCAGTTATCGTTCAGAACGTTAAACTCGCAGATATGTTTGTGTGAATCGTCACACACGCAAACCACGCTGTCAGTTAATATTCCAATAAACGACACTGCCAGAATCTGATTTGAATTGTGTTTTTCTCACTGTCGACTCAACTGAACATCCTGTTATCACTTTGCTGACACATTGTATTGTCGGTCATCTGATTCCTATCATCTATGGATATCAGATCGCAACGATTTGTTATTGTTTTTCGTTTGCACACTGTTGTTTTTTCTTGGGTTGTTGTATTTATTTGTGTTTAAGTTTTCACTTAACACATACAACTGTGATTTGGTTTTCCGAGTTCTGTTGTCACATAACTGTTTACGTACTGTATTTCACACAGTACGTGGTGAAAGTACACACACCGTACGGGCTTGCCGTACGGTTTGGTGCTAGTTGTCACAATGTATCTATGTGTTTTTATTTATTTATTTTCCCTCATTTATCATAATATTTCAAACAAATTCTTATCATTATTTAAAATTTTTTTACTTCAAAATATTATTGCAAGTGATAAAAATAGGAAACTTGGTCACAATTGTTGTGGTTATTAATTAGGTTGATTAAAAATATATATATATTTTTTGTGTATTTTTATCCAAACTTTTTCGTCTTAGTTATCAATTAGTTATGTTTTAATTAAAAAAAATATTTATTTTTAATTCGAAAAAAAAATCAACGTTGATCTCTCATGTTTTTGTTAATATCTCAATCGCACACTATATCTTTATGAAGCCAAGGCAAACAATCCAAAAACATGATCCACCGATGGCGATGACCGTCCCACAAAAGATGGACAAAACAAAGATGGAACATCCAAACCTTAAACTTTATCAATCGAAATTGACCCATGTTAGAATTTGATTGCCAAAATATAAACCTTCCTTGGAACGAACCAATTCCATGGTGTGTATAAAAAAATCAAATTAATGTGCATACGAACCTCCTTTACCAACAACACTATATCCGTCCTCATTATTAGAGACCAAAATGTAGCATCTAAAACCCGACACAACTCCCGAATTGGATGAATTCAACCCCTCCTCCCCCCTCTACATCACTTTTAGGACCTTGCCGGCTCATTCGTATGTTTTAAAAATAAAATATTATTAAATTTTTTCCCTATATGTAAACATTTATGATTGCAAAAAAATTCCAAATGGATTCCAAAAGACATTTCCATACCCTCCTTCGAAACCCGTTAGCATCAATTTGTTCACTAATAACCAAATAATTTGCTATCTAAAAAAACATTAGTAATCTGTTGTTTATAGAAGTATCATCATATAAAGTTTTATATTCATATGATCCAATGTAAAAGCTAATAAATTGGTTTGTTTAGTAGACCTCGCAATCTTGACAAATAGCAAGATAATTGATAGATTTGGGTAAAGAATTATGATATTTTGGGTTAAGATGGGTAAACTTATGACATATAATGTATCGAGATAGGTAACACCTTAATATAATACAGGTCAAGATGATCAAGTAAATTAATATTATTATTGTTATTGTTATTGTTATTCTTATTGTTTATTGTATTACGGTGGAGGTAGCAAGGAATAGATCGGTCAATGGACGTTTAATTTCGTGTTAATTATGCTTTGTAACTGTTACCTATATTTCTAATCTGTATACGAATGAATCTTTTGAAAGAGTTTTTTCTTTTCAAAAAATATAATATGAAATTTCATCAGCATTTTATTGTAAATAATTAAATTAAATTGTCGGAAAAAATAGAAAAGGGATAATAGGATAATATTTTTTAACTTTTACAAATTTCTATATCTTTTTAAAAATTGTTTATAACCTTTTTATACGATAATATTTTTGAAAAGAATTACATCATATAGATTAATGATTTTATCTTTAATATGATTTTAATAGGATAATATTTTTAACGTTTATTTGTATTATAATTTGATTTACTGTACTACTAACACTTAAATGTAAGTACATACACTTACTTACAGTTGTAAATAATTTCTAAACGGTGATCAATTAACAAAACACAAAAAATAAACCCCCTATTTATGTATAACAAAAACCATGAAAAGAAGAAAACAAAGATTCGGCAAAAAATGCCGGGTTGACACGGTTCTCTCGCATAAAGGAGGGTTAACAAAGGAACCATCCCTATTATATATAAAGGATCAAATGTTAACCTTCCTTTGTGCGTTAACCGAATAACTACATCTTATTACTTTGGGGCCCACACTAAAGTAAATCTAAATGTTTGTGGTTTTTTCGCTCTTTTTAATTAATGTAGGGTTCCACTTACATTAATAAAAAAATAAGAAAAAACCACAACCTATAGATTTACTTTAATGTGTGCCCTAATGTAATAAGATGTAGTTATTCGGTTAACGCAACAAGGAGGGTTAACAAAGGAACCATCCCCTATATATATTAAATATATATATATATATATACACACATATGTATATAGGGAAGGGTTCTAATGCTAACCTTAGGATAAAGCAATAACACATTAACCTCACCATTTATGATCAATTACAGATGCTTATCTAATGGTTGACATTAACTATAATATAATAATGTAATTGATTTGAAAAGAAAATGAATAAGGGTATTAATATAATTTGCTATATTAAATAATTTAGCCCATCCTTTTTATACATCCATAACTTTTCTATACTAAACATATTTTTTTATAAAATTGCACACCATTTTACTCTCTCTTACTTTTCTCTTTAATTCCTTTATAGTCTTGACTAGGTTTTTTTATTTTTTTTTCGGATGTTCGTATTTACACCAATGTAATAGTATAAAACTAACAAATTATTTGTAACGAGTTGTACGAATTTGGGTTTACATTGTTGTATTATAAATAGGGGTTAAGTTTAAGAGTGTAAACAGTCAAGCCGATCCTGAGTTCGTTAATTACGTTATATTCTTGACTAGGTTTTTTATTTTTTCCGGATGCTCGTTAATTATGATATAACGAATTTTGGAGTATCCGGAAAAAATAAAAAAACGTAGTCAATAATAACGTAATTAACTACTCGGGATCGGCTTGGCTCGTTTACACTCTTAACGTAAACCCTATATATTCTACAACAATGTAAACCCAAATTCGTTACAACTCGCTCCAAATAATTTGTTATTTTTATACTTGTTACATTGGGTAAATACAAACATCCGAAAAAAAAAAAAAACCTAGTCAAGACTATAACGGAATTAAAGAGAAAAATAAGACGAGTAAAATGGTGCAATTTTTATAAAAAATTATTATATATATAAAAAGTTATGGATGTAATAAAAAAGAGGGGTAAGTTGTACATAAAACAAATTACTCTTTACCCTTATCAAATAATAAAAGAAAAATCCATGTGTTTGTTTATGATTGGGTAAAGAGAGTTAATGGGTTATTGCCCTAAGTATGAGTTAGTATTTTGATCCCATCCTATGTATATATACAGGGGGAAGTTTTCAAATAATAACTCACTCTTAAGCGATAACCCAATACTTTGCCAAATGAGTCGAATCTTTAATTTTTTTAACATCATTGTAACACAATTAGAAACTATGTTCTTTTATGATTTTGTGAAAATTCATAACCGTTTAAGAGATATCATCGTGTGTAAGTTTTGAGTTACAACACTGTAACTGTTTTGTCAAAAACTTACAACGATGATATCTCTTAAACGGTTATGAATTTTCACAAACTTATAAAAGAACGTAGTGTTCTAATTGTATTACAATGAGTTCAAAAAAAATTCAAGATTCGGCTTCATTTTGGCAAAGTTATGGGTTATTGCTTTAAGAGTGAGTTATTATTTGATCACAATCCTATATATATATATATATATGATTTGGTTCAAATAAGAACCCACCATATTTGTGATAACCTATTAACCCATTTAAAGCCAATCATTCACCACCCACATCATAGATTCTTTTTGCTTAAATGAGTGTATTATGGACTTTTTATTTCTAACCATATCACACTCGTAAAATCTAATCAATTTTTCTTTTTTAATCAAAGTTTGTCCCTTGTTTTTTCATATACTTATAACTTTTTTATACTATGTTATTTTTTTATAAAAATTACACCATTAAAGTCGTTATAATTTTTCTCGTTAATTTCATAATAGTCATGCCAATTTTTTTTTATTTTTTTCGAGCGTTCGTAATTACAAAACCACGTAACGAACAATAAATACAATAATTTCTCTCGTTCTTTAAAAATCTTTCCATCTGTAAAATGTTTACTAATTATTTTTAGCGTTTCGTAATTTTCTCTCTCATTTTTTTCGAGCGTTTGAATTACACCAACGTAAAATCTTTCCATCTTGTTACAAATTATTTTTTATTACAAGATTAGTTCATTAATATTTTAAAAAATTAAGAACACTTTGAAAAAATCCAGCTCCTTACATCAGTGTAATTACGAAATTTGTAAACATTCAGCTCATTACATCATTGTGATTACATCAGTGTAAAAAAATGCATTTCGTTAAATCAGTGCAAAACGTCGTTGCATCAATGTAAAACGTCGCCGCATCAGTGCAAATTACGAAAATTTTAAAAAAATTTGACAAAATTAACTTGAATTAAAGATAAAAATGTGACAATTTAATGGTGAAATTTTTATAAAAAAATAATAATGTATATAAAAGTTATGAGTGTTTAAAAATTGGGGGTAAACTTTTATAAAAAAAATCAAGTACACCCCCACCAAATGTCAAATCAGTATAAAAAATGCATTTCGTTACTCATGTAAAACGTCGTTGCATCAGTGTAAAACGTCGTTGCATCAGTGTAAACGTCGCTGCATCAGTGCAAATTACGAAATTTTAAAAAATTTTGACAAAATTATACTTGAATTTAAGATAAAAAGTGACAAATATAATGGTAAATTTTTATAAAAAATAATAAATGTATATTAAAAGTTATGAGTTTTAAAAACAATTGGGGGTAAACTTTTTTTAAAAAAAGAATCAAGTACACCCCCACCAATGTCAAATATCCTAAACAATCTTATCCACATATTTTTTTCCTGATTTAATATGAACCACTTAATTAAAACACATTATTTCAGAATCAACCAAATGTATTTTAAAGGTTATCACACTTGGATTGGGTTACCAATGAACATTTCCTATATATATATATAATATATATATATATATATATATATATAGGAGACGGTTTCCAATACAAATGGTTATTTGGTGAGAAGGATAGAAGGATTCTAAGCCTTTTGATCAAATTAATCAAGGTTAAGATCTTGTGGTCCTCAATTTCTCCTAAAAACTTGCGTGAATTAAAGCTGAAGGACAAAAAGAATAACCTACTCTAGTTGACTTTTTTGTGGGTAATCAAGTTTCACCAGTTTTTTTAAAATTGAATAACTTTTAGGTACTTAATTATTTTTTAAAAAAAATTGCACCATAAAATTGAGAATTTTATTGTCTTTAATTTGATTATGACATTGCTATAGTTTTTTTTCAATTTTTTCATGTGGTCCGTAATTTTAAGTTTGGGTCCGTGATTATTGGTATGTAATTATGTACTTCGTTATTGATTATGCATTTAAAATGACGGTTAGTAATTTTTATATAACACGGTCCGTGATTATCTAGTACGTGATTTATACGATTCGTCTTTGATTATGAATGTTAAATTACGGTCCGTGATTTTATATAATGCGGTCCGTGATTATACCGGTGGTTCTTGATTATAGGTGTTAAATGTCAGTCTGTAATTTTATTAAGCACGGTCTGTAATTTTACACGGACCATTTTACCCCTTACCCAATTACATGTGGCGCATTCTGGTGGCTTCATACGCTTCTCACTTAATTTTCTTTGTACAATAATCGCCCCTATATATATATATATGATAAAAAAATGAATGAACAAAAGATTTACAAAATAATGAGTTTTTTATTTGAGGTTTATTTTTTAATTGAGTTTTTTTCTCCCCATTTATCTGCCCGTGTGGCCAGGATTAGAGATGTCAATTTTTACCCATATCAAAGGAAATGTGTAGTATAATGAGTTTGAAATGAGTAACATTATAATATTGAATGGTTGAGATGGGTAGCACTTAAACACAATGTGGGTCAAAATGGGTAGCCAAAACACAATGTAAATGCAATGGATTAAACATTTAAATATGATTAAACATATTTGATGAGAAAAACACTAAAATTATCTAAAAAGACTATTTGTTTATTTATAACACATATCAAGTTAAACTAAATTGATGTTTTTTAAACAATCCATTTAGACCCAACTGATTCTGCTTAAAACCCGTTCTAACCCGCACCCATCCTGATCCGAACCCATTCTAATCCGTTACCCAACCTGACCCAACTCGCCCATTTTGCCAGGTATAGCCAAGATGTTTCTTCTTCTAATATATCAGTCATCTATTTGAATCTTTCAAACTAATTCGATCAAATACAAATTAAAAGTTATTAAAAGTATCGGGTTATGTTATTTGGGTGTATTGAGATATGGGACACAAGTGTTTTTTTAAGGTTGACTTATGCATATAGCTTTGCATACAATGCAATGCAATGCACTTCGCTGAGAAGGTAATTATTAATTCTAAGCTATCTAGGAATCTAAAGGTTTGATGAGGTGTTCGATCGAAAGCTTATACATAACAAACTGATTAGGTCAAATGAAATGTAACCACACGACAGACGACGCGAGATGAGTTTAGGTGACATTTAGATATAGTTGAAAACGTCTTATAATATCACTATAAGAACACTATGTTGATCGGTGGAGATCGAAAAAAAAAAAAAAAAAAAAAAAAAGGAAAAGAGGAACATCAGGGCCAAGAACATCATCACCACAATTGGAATGGGAATTAAAGATATGAAAATCGAGGCGAATGAGCGGCACCCCCTTCAATTCATCCGCCTTAAATACGGCGACAACCAATCGGAAAATCATTATTTTGTATGAAAATCATATAAATGTAAATGATTCTCAAATTAATTACACTGTTAAAAAATTTGATCTTTCTTCTCTCCTCTTTGATTATAAACGGGTAACAACTAACAAGTTATCTGCATGTGGGTCGGATTGGAATGGTAAACAGGGGCGGCCCTAAGAATTGAGAGGCCGTGACGAGCCGTGAAAAAAAAGGCTCCTATTGAATCAAAATACTAAATTAGAGTTGTTCCAAAAAATCGAAAACCGAATCGTATTTGTAAATAAAAAAACGAATTTTGAATTTGGTTTACGGTTTGGTTTCCAACCATATCTGAGTTCCAAATTAGGTTTCTAATCGTATCCGAATTCTGATTTCGGTTTTCGGTTCGGTTATCGGTTCCATTTTAGTTTGAATTTGGTTTGTTTTGTTTTTTCTTCAGTTAATCGATTAAACCTAATTCAGATTTAAAATTATTATTTTATAAACACTATATAAGATAAAATTCAATTTATTCGGTTTTTAACATGTTTATTTGGTTGAATTCGGTTTGTAACCGGTTTATTTGGTTTTTAATCAGTTTATTCGGTTTGTTTGGTATTAACCAAAACTTAACCGAACCACTTCTTGACTTTGGTTTGGTTTTTGGATAGAATGAAAACCTAAATCAAACAAATGAACACTACTGATTTAAATGACATAAAAGTAACTTCTCATGCTTTATAGTGAATTACTTTTTGTAAGTATTAAACCTTGTTTTTATAAATAGTTCCTTTTCGTTATCTATAACTTGTTGGTTCTCGTTTAAATGAATCTCTGTATATACGTATACGTCAAAAAAATTGTGCCCCCTAAAAAAATGGGCCCGGGACAGGGGTTGGGTTTGCCCTCCCCCGGGCCGCCCCTGATGGTAAAGCTAACACACGTGTAAATGCAACTGAGAAACTTACCCATGACTAAATGTGTGTAATATTTATATATATTTTTTTGAATGGCGAAGATCTCAATCGTGTGAACCCACTGTTTCCAGGCCATGTCACCAAAGTCTAGTTACCTGAACCTCCCATGAGCCACCACAACCATCCCAGGAGAAAACCCCACTGGAAAAACTCTCTGACCCCCCTCAGACCACTTTTTCGCTACGGGAGATATTTCAACCCAAGACCTCTCATTTGGAAGAATCCCTGAGTACCATTGAGACAATGTCTCTTTGGTGTGTAATATTTTTATGGCATACGCAAACTTACACATATCAATCATTATAGCAATATTGTATTTTAATAGCAATGCATGATGCCAAACAAGATATAACGTTACTCTTAATTCTTTTCAAAACAAGACAGTTAATACATATTATATTCAAAACACACCTAATTCTTTTAATCATTATATAACGTTGTTCTTTTATCCCTGAATTAAACATGACAATAACATTTTTCAAACCTCAATCAAACTTGAAAATATTATATGATGGGGATCCTCCTAAATAACCGTGACAGAAGGAAGAAAGGGTAAACCGCAACTTGGGCTAGAAGCATGGGCCGTGATTGAGGAAGAAGTAGAGGCCGCGACTGGGGAAGAAGCAGGGGCCGCAGCTGGGGAAGAAGCATGGGCTGCGGCTAGGAAAAGCAAGGGCCACGGACAGTACCTCCAACCTAACCAATCATGTGCAGCATCTGATGGACCTCCAAACAAGAAGACCGCGGCTGAAGCAAAGAATAAGGCAACAGTTCACAACCCATAACACAAGCCGCGGCTGGATATCCAAATGGAGCCAATCCCTACGAACCACGACTCGCTAAGGCCAAAGGAACCAATTGTTGACTAGTCAAAGCCATACATAACTAAGAACCTACACAACCCATACTTAGCTTATTTGCGAATGGTCCAAAGTGCTAAAAGATAAAAGTGTTGCTTACCTCATGACCCAGAAGAAGAAGACAATAACAATGTCAGATGACAAATGTCAACTATAAAGACAAGCATTTTCACAAAAAAAGAGAAAGAAGCCAAATCAATCAGAACAGTCCTGGACTGTATGTAACAAACTACCCAAAGAAGAACGTTGATGATCTAAGGTTTCAGATGGAACCCACTATATATACCAAGCAATTAAACGAGAAGGGGCATCTGCAATCCAGGAGAAACACTTTACTCTCAACACACAACCACAATCAACTTAGTCTAACTCGTGGTGGACCTTGCACTGCTCACAAGCTATATCACAGTCCTTGTGTTAAGTTTTTGTGGCAACATTATACATTTATAATAAATTAAAATTTATTTTGATAGTGTCATATACGAATAGTAAACTGGTTGGAGGTCGAAAAAGAAGACGAGGCAAGAAAGTTAAAGTTGAGACTTAACCACTTTCTCAAGCAATTAATTTTCAATGTTTATGTGTCACTTTTATTCAAGCCCTACAACTTTCCCGGATGTCATGTTAAAAACACAAATGTTACTCAAATTGTGTGCAAGTGTTGACAAATTACTATATATAAACAAGCTTATCCAGTATATTCCCACTTTTCAGTAGGGTCTGGGGGAAAGATGGACACAAACCTTACCCCTATCCCAGTTGAGATACAGAGGCTGCTCCGAAAGAGTCCCCGGCTGATAGTTGTGTGAAGTTAATCATCCTAACACTTTTAACGTTATTTTAACATAACAAGTAAAATAACATTAAAATTAGTGCAATTTTACTTTAGCCCCTTGATGACCCACACATATATACATTATATGCGTGCACCACAAATGGGGCGTAGGTTTCTCTCTATAATATCTATTGATTGGTTGTCTAATTTAATGAATTTGAAATGTGTAATTCATATTAAATCTAAGAAAAATGATTGGTTGAGATTTCTTTAATGGTATTTTGGAGATTTGTGAGGTGTACTTGATTTGATTTTTAAAATCAAAGTTTATCCCCAAATTTTTTAAACCTTCGTAACTTTTATATACATTATTATTTTTTAAAAAAAATTACACCATTAAATTTGTCACATTTTTATCTTTAATTCAAGTATAGTTTTGTCAAAAAATTTTAAAGTTTTCGAAATTACACTGATGTAACGAGCTGAATTTTTTCAAGTTCGTAATTACACTGATGTAACGAGCTGAATTTATTCAAAGTGTTCCTAATTACAATGATGTAACGAGCAGAATTTTTTCAAAGTGTTTATAATTACACTGATGTAACGAGTCGTTACACTGATGTAACGAGTTGTAACTTATTATTTTTTTTACGTTACAATTATTTAACTTTTTATTTTATTTGATATAAATTTATATAATTAACTAAATTTTATAATAAAAAATAAATTTGTAATATATATTTAAGATGAGAGAAAAAAATTTTGATGGAAAATTTTTGAAAAAAGAGAAAAATTATTGTACTTATGTTTTTTACGTTAGTGTAATTAAGAACGCTGAAAAAAAAAATTGGCATTATTATAATGAAATTAACGAGAAAAATATGACGAGTTTAATGGTGTAATTTTTATAAAAAAATAACATAATACGAAAAAGTTATAAGTGTATAAAAATCAAGGGGGGAACTTTAATTTAAAAAATAGGAAAATAGATGGTTTTTTAAGAGTGTGACACTTGTCACTCTTATATTAAATCTGATTTTTGTAATTAACACAAAAGACCATAATGCCCTTTTGTATTAAAAGTTAATTAATGACACATGTCACCGTTAGATTAAATTTTGGAAATTTGAACCATTGGATTTGAGTTATAGAATTTTCTCAATTAGAGTGGGTTATTATATGATCCCTTCCCTATATATATATATATATATATATATATATATATATATATATATATATATATATATATATATATATAAGAAAGTGTCTTCTTGATTTGGATGGAACTTAGTTATCGGAACTTTTTCAATGGAAATATCCGTTAGTATGTGTGTGTGTTAAGTTTCAATACGAATAGTTATGCTTTAATGTGTTATGCAACATACTTTGCATAAAAAAGCCATATGAGCCGGTGGTTGAGTATTATACCACAAGGAAGTGGATTGTCGAATAAGCCGATGAATTAATCAATTAAACCATTAGACTGCGGATAACCTGATGAGCCAAGAGTTTAAATTGTTAAACCACTTGAGTGGAGGTAATCAGATGAGCCAATTGATTGAATATATCAATTATAGTGTGATAATTCGCCATAGGTGCTAGTGATGGCATTAAATTTGATCATATGTGTAGAAATGTCCCTTTTAAGGGAAAATAATATATTATTTTCTGTGTGAATTTATATCTTGAGTTTGATATTTTATGATCTAAACATGATAAAAATCCATATGATATGTATGTGGATAAATGAAATGAGTTCTTGAAGTGTCGGAATAATAATTGTTTGGTTCTACAATTTTTGACCCATTTAAGGATTTAAAACACAATTGTTTTTTTGCGCACCGCCAAGTTTTGATAGGTTAAAATTGGAATGTTAGGAGTTGTTACTCCATATGATATGTGTTTGGAAGTTTTGATTTACTTTCAGATGGGTCAGACCGATCGTAAATGGTCAAGAAGGTCCATAACATAGTAAATGAGGTTTTCCTTGCACCCAGGGCCGTAAGCTGCGCTTGGGTCATAACCTACTCTAGGAAGATTCAGATCAAAGTGACCATAGGTGAGGAAATTTAGTCATCATGTATGAACAGTACTAATAGTAATTATTAGTTTAAAGTTTTGATTATTTTAAGGTTTTATTAGTTATTAGTTTAATATTAGTTTAAGGTTTTATTAGGGTTTAGTGATTATTAGTTTTAGGTTTTGATTAAATAAAATTTAATGAACTTTATGAAGTAAGAATTTCAAATAGCATATTTCATTAAAATAAATTAATTACACACGCTTTTAAGTAAAAAAATAAATACAAAATCGAAAATCGAAATTAGCCTTCGGTTTGTGCTTCGGATTGTAGTTCCGAGCTATTGTTCCGCATCCATTCATCCATTGCTTGTTCTTCGTCAGAAAGTGGGAAAGTCATTCATTCCTCAACTTCAACCTCGTGTATTGTCTCTTCTATCTCAAGCTCGCCTTCAAGTAGTGTGTGGTGTTGTACACGTTTCATCGCGTCCAAATGGTCTTTCAAGCAAATGCACATCTCCAATGATACATGAGTAAGCCTTGTCCTTCGTATCGATAAAACCCTGCCACTAAGAGAAAAAAAAACTCCGAAGCTACCGTAGAAGCTTGGACGCTTAGTAAATCACGGGCCATGGTAGATAGAATCCGAAATTGGGTTTCCTTTTGTTTCCACAAGGCCAAAATATCAAAGTTTTCGAATTCTTCCGGATTAATACCGGAAATCCAATCTGTCCCTAGGTACCTTCTTAGTTCGCTGCTTGCGCTAGTACCTCGGGCCCGTTTAGTTACATTTTGTCTTAAGGTGTTAAACAAATCAAAGTTAACATTTTGACTTCTACTCGAACTAGAAGCCGCATACATTGTTTGTTGTATGCTAGATGTTTCACCATATTTTTGTAAATAATGATCAAACATATTTTGAAACAAGATGTTAAAGTTATTTTTAGTGTTTGTTGCAAAGTTTGGGTTATCTAAACCCAAAGCACCAAAAATTTCATCAATTAATGTTTCAACGCCGGTACCATTGAAACATTTGTTTAATGTCGTCGCACAAATAAAAACGGGCGGCATTTCTTGAAAGTATTTCAATAGTTTTACTTTCATTGGAAGTAATATTCCCCTATATATCTCATTATTCTCACCCATCCATGAAAAATCGTTAATTTTTCTTGTCATTAAAAATAATTGTTGAAGAAACCAAACAAGACGTGAGATAATAAACACCCGATAAAATTGTTGTTGCATTTTTAAAAGCTCAAAATAAACTAGTGAATTCTCCTATGGCGTCCCAACATAGGCTATTAAAAGATTTAGCCTTACGTTGTTGCACTAAATTTTTATAAGACATCTTCAAGGTTTCCCTTTGTTGTAAGGCGTTGTTAAACATACGCCAAGTCGAATTACATCTTGTTGGTACGTCCTAAGACGGACCTAAAAATAGGGAGTTTGTATCCTCACATAATTTTTGATATTTCATATATCTTCTACGGCTTTTCATAAAAACATTCTTTAACATTTGTTTAAACTTTTCTTTTAACATATTCATTTCAGGAACCGCAAGAGCATCACTCACAACCAATTTAATGATGTGGGCAACGCATCTTGTATGAAAAAAAAGCACCGTTACATATCGGTTTATATTTAATTTTTAACTTTTGAACCGCAATAATATTATTTGAAACATTATCAAAATTTATTGAAAGTATTTTATCTTGTAAATGAAATGTTTGTATTATTTCATCTAACATGTAAAACAAATTATCCCTCGTGTGAGGATACGGAAACATTTCGAACGCAATCGTACGTTTCATCATTTGCCATGAATCGGGATCAATTCAATGCGCGGTAACACAAAGGTAAGATATAGGCAAACCGTGAGGTGCCGACCAAACATCCGTTGTTAAGTTAACCCCTGTTTTTAAATTTTGAAAACCCAAAATTAATTCTTGTTTTGCTTGACGCCAACGTTTCAAACAATCACGTCTAATAGTAGTTCGACTTACTTGATAATAGCGTGGTTGTAGCGCCTTTAGAATCATCCTCGTCAAGCGTGGGTTATCAAAATGATTGAAAGGCAAACTTTCTTAAATTACTAAGTTTCCCATCATTTCACGAATCATGTCGGGACTGAAATTCCAAACCCCACACTCTTGAGACATTTGTGCTTTATTGTTTGCCGGATTATTTTTTACCACAACACAATGCTTCGTCAAATGGCTTCTTAAAGTAGAATTAGATTCCGGTTTAAGAAAAGTACCGCAACCTTTGCACCGTGCCTTATCGACACCGTTTGACATTTCGCATAAGTCGAAATGTTGAAAGAGATCTTTGTTCCTCGTTGTAGTTTTTATTCGAACAACGTTTGGTTCGGTTGAAGTGGATGCACCAACACCAACGGAACTTTGAGCACTTCTTGAGCTTGCCATGGATGTAATAGAGATTGAATTAAAGATTTACGAACGTAATAGAAGAAGAGATTGAATCGAGATGTAGGGAATCGTTTTTTAAGCGTTTTTGATTGTTTGAGAGCGTTTAAGAAGAAGAGATGTTGTAAGATGTTGTGTGATCAAACCAAAACAATCCCCATCTATTTATAGTAACGTTTATGGGCAAAATGATCCAAAAAATTGTTTAAAACGGCTAGAAACGGTAACAAAAACGGCTATTTTTTTCACACGACGAGTTAAAAACCGGATAAACCGGTTTCAATGGCTATATTTTGGCTCCAATGGGTAGCAACGGCTATATTTTTGAACCCCTAACCAGTCTAAAAAACCGGTTTTGCTTTAACCGGTTTCTCTCCAAAATCTCCCAACCGGTTTAAAATCGGCGGTTTTTCGAATTGGCCCAAACCGGTAACAAAAACCGGTTCCAAAACCGGTTCTGTTCGGGTAACCGATTTTTATGTGCACCACTATGCATGAGTATTAATAACTAAAAAAAATAAAAGAGAACAATTGTATAATTACATATCTTTCTTTTATTAAATAATAGCTTAAAAACCTATTTATTATGCAATTTAAATAAATAAATTTTAAATTTGATTATTTTAAATAACATCTCATATATTTATCAAAGTTTGCTTATAAAATATAAAAAGTATTACTTATAAACTTGTCATAGTATTCTCTAAATTTAACAAAACTAGTTTTATCAAGCTCTCGCGTTGCGCAGAGGATATGGATTTGGTTGTATTGGTTGCAAGATCATAGTTCATCGGCCTATAATTGATTTAGTTACAGAAGTTGAGATGCAAGACTGCCTTCTTGTTTTTGCTTTCAAGTAAGTTGCTAATTCGTCTTAATCTAACGACGAATACTCCTGCAATAGAAGAAATAAAAATTATTTGTTAGATGTAGAGTTTGGTTTTATATTATTTTTTATAAATATTGACTAACCTGGGATCTCAAAAACATCAAATTGATCAATCCTGTATTTTTCTACAACTACAAATTAATGAAACAATTCAACACAGAAATTATTTGTCATTCTAAGTAAATCAATCTATTTTTTTAGGAATTTAAAGACATTGTAATATCAAGTAAATCTGGTTAATACATACAAAAATTATTTGTATTTCGGAGATAATCATCTAACTAAAGATGAAAGATGAGAAATCATATTTCTGATTTTCCAAGTAGCAAAGCAATATATAACATCATAGTACAGAACATGACAGTTAAAGGTTAAAAATAGAAATTATACTACAATTAACGGTAACATAAAGAAGAAACATGCATAGTTTCAAAGGAAAGAACCAAAAAAGAAAACTTTCACATATCACACTCTTGCACTTCGTTTTTATGTTAAACTTTCACATACCTTAGTTGTTCAGGTTTTAAATTAAGTTTCAAATTTCTAAATTCTAGATAACCAAGCTTTGTTTCCAGCCATCACACCAAATACCATAACTGGACAAAATTACCTTGCAAAATGCTAACAACTGGCCAATCAAATCCGTTGATGCTGGTGCGATCCAAAAACATCCGAATCCTATAACAAACCTTCAACCAGCAGGCAAACATAGAGAGTTAGAGCAGCAATGCAAACACAAAATTAAGAAAAACACAACATACAGACATTATAGATGACCGCAACAACCCAACACAACAAATCAAACCATTCAACAAACGCAATCAAAATGGTCAAGTTAGAACCTTCATTATTGGCTTATCGCCACAAGAGAGGATAAAAAATCTATCATCACAGACCAGGTTTCAAGAGCCCTTCATAGAAGCTTGGACAAGTGCTAAGGGGTAGAGTTTTATTTCCTTCAAAACCTGCCATCATGAACAAAATACAGTTTGAAACTCACAAAAACCTAACTCAAAAACCAGAAATTCCAAAAAGTGAGAAGATTAACTTAGTTCAAGTAATAGCAGCAACATGAGACTCTGATTTTGATAGAGATTAGAGTTATATTAATATGTAATCATATTTAGTAGTTATGGTAGGTTCTAGATATGGGTAATTTGGTAATATTAATATCTAGAGTGTGTGTTAGTGGGTTATAAATAGACGATAGTCTTGTGAGTTGGGTAGGAAGAGTTTTATTTATAAAATAGCCAGATTATGGCTGGTCTCCTGTTAATGCAGTGAGAAAGGGCTGAGCCTTGGGTTGGGAGATTTCATTCTCTGTAATCATCTCTTCCAATTAATATTTCTATAATTCTTGTTTGATTACTGTCTATTTGTTGATAGTTCAATTGAATAGCATTCAAATCTCATCAATGGTCCGACCTGCCCTTGATCTGCCGGTATCCATGGAAACTCAAATTGCTAATCGATTGGATCACCATGAACAACAACTCAAATTCCTCCCAAACCCAATTCAGAATCGTGTTGCTACATCATTGCTTAGTTCCTGAAATCATAAATAAATGAAAACTGTTAAATAGATGGTTACAAGAAGATGGAGATTCCTCCCTTTGAAGAAGCAAAAACCTAGAAATCCAATCATAGAATAAGCTAAAATCTAAAAATTAAATCATAAAGATTTAACCCTATGAAAGTTGGAAGTCATTACATTAAATAGAGATTCCAACTAAATTGATCGAAAATGCTGGATGTTGAGTGCTGTTACGGATCGAATAGCCTGATCTGGAAATCTCCATGGGAGCAGTCATGCAAAGTGTGGAAATAAAACAGGTTTGCAAAAGCATATTAGGGCTTACAATCCTGATCGTTTTTTCGTTCAAGTAAACTCATTTGCAATCAAGTTATGAACCTTTTAATTGAATGAAATCGCACTAAAACTCTACCATGATGAAGAAGTATTTAGTCCTCAAGCATTTCTTTCTAGAAGAAGAAGCTCGATAGGCGGAACTACGGCTCGTTGACGGTGGCTTCGCGTAGAGATCGTCCATTCTTGGTTGCTCTTGTGAAGCCGTCGGTATGCTGGTGGTGGTTATGTAAACAGGTTTCCATGGCAGCAACAAAAATCATGGTGAAAGTGAGAATGACATTAAAACAACTATTCATTAGCCATTTGTTTTTTAATATATATGTAACTAGCCTAAAACCCCGTGTAATTACACCGGTTGAATAATTATAAAATTATATTATAAGATAAAGTATAATTGAAATATTTTTATAATTTATAAATTATAATAAATAGTAAAATATTAGAATTAGAATATTCATATTTCTTTTAGTATTTAATCATATAATTTAATTACTAAAGAAAGTATAAATATATATTAGGAGAGAGAGGCGGGAAAAAAAATTTCTGATTGTACCAGAATGCGACATGTGTCCTCCTATTTATACTCCTTTATTAGTAAAGAAAGATGTAATTATTACTAACTAGGTTTAAGCCCGCGCGCGATGCGGCGCGTTAAACAGGGTAAAAAATAACATCATCAAAAGTTTACAAAATAAAAACAAATCCTCTACTCGCAGCATAACTGGATCAAAGAAATCGTCGCATATTGTGGGTCAAGCTCAAAAAAAGCACCATAGATTGCTTTGTCTACCTTGGGTCTTAAAGATTACCTCTTTAGTGGAGAAACAAAATTTTCTAGTTATTTATAATTTTTGTAGTCACGTTTGAATCGTTTGATATTTGTAAAAATTAATAATTTTAGACAAAACCTGTTTTGATCAACACACATGAGCACTCGGAAATTGTTATTAGTTCTAAAAACACGAAAAAAAACTGCAGTGTATCAGCCTATAAGAAGAGGTAAATTATCTGTCATTTGAATTTGTGTAACCTGTTGACTATCAAAGTCAAATGAACTATTTATCAGCTACATATTTGATATAGAGTAGATAATTTTTTGATCTATTTGTTAGTTAATGTTTATATAAATGGTAAAAGCTGCTACCAAACTAATAGATGATCCAATGAGTAAATAAACTCATGTTTATTTTTTATTTGTAAAGTGTTTTGTTTGACCTTTGAAGTCAAATTAAGTCCTTTTGAATCTTGATCTTATTCTTGATATGGCTTAACTAATACATGATTAGATTTAGTGATCACCTGTAAAGCTGTGATGCCAGAAATTTCAACCAAGGACCCTCCCTTGAGTTCTTTGTTCTTAAAATGCATTTTTTGTGTTTGTAGTTTTTCAAGTTCCTTGACGGACTACTGCACCAACTGATCTCCCTTTTCACTGAGCCAGATGCTCCTGGGAATAGACTGAAAACTTGTTAGTTACATATATAGAACGTGCTTAAAAATTTCATACTTAGACATGATGATTCCGGCTGGTTTCCAGCCCTTCTTTTAGTGGTAATATGCATATTTTGTGCATGTTGTAGATTTGTCAGACCCTAAGTCATTCACATGCAGTAAACACATATATTGAGGATGTAATTAACAGAAATATCAATCTTTTTATTTCTCAAAAAAGTGAAATTACATACATGTAGAAGAAAACATATGCACTGAAAATATATATGTCCAGAAGGCCACTAATTTGACCATTAATATAGCCAAGATCCTAGGAAGCTTCTATGGAAAGAAATAAATATAAAATGGAGGATTATACGGTAGAATATGACGCATTTTTACTCCCCCTCAAGTTGGAGCATGGAGATCTCGAGTGCCTAACTTGACGAGTAGAGTTTGAAATTGTTGGGTACCCAAAGGTTTTGTTAAGATGTCTGCAATCTGTGTTTTAGAATCAATAGACATAGGTTGTATTTCCTTGGCTTCAACTCGCTCTCTAACAAAATGACAGTCCATTTCAACATGTTTCGTTCGCTCATGAAACACGGGATTGTTAGCTATATGACAAGCCGCTTGATTATCACAAAACAAGGGGGTTGGGCCAATAGAAGGTATCTCGAGCACGTTAAGGAGCCATCGCATCCACAAGACTTCGCTAACTGCATTTGCCATTGCTCTATATTCCGCTTCGGCTGAAGATCGGGAGACAACCGACTGCTTTTTAGATTTCCATGAAACAGGAGAACCACCCAAAAGCAATAAATAACCTGTTCTAGATCTTCTTGTAAATGGACAACCAAGCCAATCAGAGTCATAGTAAGCCGTGAGATTAGTTCCTCCTTCTTTAGGGATTAAAATACCTTGTCCCGGAGTTGCCTTTAGGTATCGTAGAACTCGGTTAGTCGCCTCCATATGACTATGTCTAGGGACACCAACAAATTGACTTAGAACATTTACCGAGTACGTGATATTTGGTCGTGTCGCTTGCAAGTAGAGAAGTTTTCCGACTAACCGTCGGTATTGATGAGGGTCTACTCGTGGTTCTTCCTCACATTTGCCAAGCTTCAAATTCTGCTCCATTGGAAATGGACTCGGGCGACAACCCATCATGCCAGCTTCTTCGAGAATATCGAGTGTGTATTTTCGTTGACTCAAAACTATTCCTTCTTTTGTTCTAGCTACCTCTATCCCAAGGAAGAACTTCAAAGAGCCGAGATCCTTTATGCTAAACTTCTTGTCAAGAAAAGCTTTTGTCTTCTGTATCTTTTCTGAGTCGTCTCCCACAATGATAACATCATCAACATAAATTAGAGCAGCAACAAATGAATCCTTTTCTTTGGAAATAAACAAGGAATGATCTGCTCCAGTTTGCTTAAAACCGATTTCTGTCAATGAAGTGGTAAATTTTTGGTACCAGTTCCTTGATGCCTGCTTGAGACCATAAAGAGACTTCTTTAGCTTACACACTCGGTTGTCATTTGGCTTTTTGAATCCCTGAGGTATCTTCATGTAGACTTCTTCGTGCAGGTCGCCGTGTAAGAAAGCGTTGTTTACATCAAGTTGATGTATGTGCCAACCTTTTTTCACAGCCACTGTTAGAAGGGTCCGAACTGTTACAAGCTTTGCAACCGGTGCAAAAGTCTCATGAAAGTCGACACCTTCCATTTGAGTGAAGCCCTTTGCCACAAGACGGGCTTTGTATCTCTCAACATCCCCGTTTGGCTTATACTTAATCTTGTGCACCCATTTTGAGTCTATTGCCCTTTTTCCTTTTGGAAGTTCTTCTAAAGACCAAGTTTCATTGTCTTCGAGTGCTTGGATCTCTTTCTTCATAGCATCCTTCCATCTTGAGTCGCGCGCAGCCTGGTGAAAGTGTTTTGGCTCATTACCTGAAGTAATGGCCGCTAAAAATGCTTTTTGAGTGTTAGTTAACTTATCATAAGAAATAAAATGTGCTAAGGGATGTACCGTTGAAGACTCTTGAGTGGAGGTGGGTTGCTTGTGGTCTAAAGAAGGGGGTAGTTTGACTTCATAATCGTTGAGGTGTTGAGGACAACCTCTGTTTTGTTTTGCTCTTATGGGCTCAAAATTATCAGAATTAATCCCAACAGATGCATTACCTTCATTTTCAGAATTTAGCTCCTGCTCATTTTCAATGGTAGTACCAATGTCATTTTCTACTTGTGGACCCACTTCTGTTTCTCCAATTTTACCATTCATTTGAGGCCCAAGTGTGTCTTCTTCATGAGAAGAATTAAGTGTGTCAATGTTAGTTGCGGCCCAATAAACACACGTCATCACCTTGTTGTTCAGATTCATTTGACCCCTCAAAAACTAGTGTGGACTTATGCATAGGTTGTTCAGCTTCCCATTTTTGTGATATAGTGAATATTTCTTCCTTTTCAGCTTCGTTATTTGCAAGAGGAAAAACATTTTCAATGAACTTGACATCTCTTGATATCACAATTTTGTTATGTTGAATCTCGAAGACTTTATACCCTTTTGTTCCCGGTGGATAGCCTAAGAAAATTCCCGGCCTTCCTCTTGCTTCAAATTTATCTCCTCTCGTTTCTGTGCTCTTGTAGTAGGCAAGGCAACCAAAAACCCTTAAATACGTGTAATCGAGTGTTTGGTTGTACAAGACTTCATATGGAGTTTTGTTTCCAATTACCTCCGATGGCATACGATTAATTAAGTGTGTAGCCGTTAGGATACATTCCCCCCAAAACCTTGAAGGTAAGTTTGCTTCAATTTTTAATGCCCGCGCGGTTTCCAACAAATGCCTATGCTTTCGTTCCACGACTCCGTTTTGTTGCGGTGTATGTGGGCAACTCGTTTCAAGAACAATTCCTTGCTTGGCATAAAAATCTAACATATGATTTGAAGTGAACTCACCCCCATTATCACACCTTATCCTTTTTATATTTTTTTCAAAGTGAGTTTGTATCATTTTGTGAAAATTTTCAAGGCACGTGCTTGCTTCATGCTTGTGTTTTAAAAGATATACCCAAGTCGCTCGACTATAATCATCAACTATGGTTAAAAAATAACTTGCACGTGTAAAAGAAGGTGTGCGATATTTCCCCCACACATCACAATGTATCAAATCAAAACAAACAAATGTTTTTGTTATGCTAACAGGAAACGGTAGTCTGGCAAACTTGGCCTTAATACATGAATCACAAAAATTCTTAGAATTCAAAGAAGCATTCTTAGGAAAATCAACATGGTGTAGTCTAGAATTTGATGGGTGACCTAGTCTTTTGTGCCAAATGTTTGATGTTGCTAGCATTGCTTGTCTCGTTTCTCCCATCATCCCCATCTTATATAGACCACCTTTGCATTCACCCACTCCAATCAATGTCTTTGAATGCAAATCCTGCATAACACAAAATTCGGGAAAAAATGTTATAGCACATTGAAGCTCTTGTGATAGTCTACTAACAGACAATAGATTGCATTTAAATTTGGGAATGTGAAGAACATTTTTAACCGTAATCCCGTTTGGCAAAACACAATTGCCTCTACCCTCTACGGCGATGGCTTCACCGTTGGGTATAGTTACAGGTGGTTCATCGTTCCTTTTTGTCTTGTTTTCAAGCAGTGTGCCATCACAGATAATGTGCTCAGTTGCACCCGAGTCAATGACCCATTTACCTTCTTTGATGGAGCTACCTGCCATGTTAGCTACAATTGGATTTTCTTCCATTTGGACTCTATCTTGATTTCCGAACAGATTCACAAATTGTTAGTATTGTGATTCTGTCATACCTGGTATGGGGCATGTCTCCCCCTTTACGCAAGCAGCCTTCGGTTTTCTTTTCTCTTGTTTGCCTTTTCCCGGCCACCAGTCATACCTGGTTCTTCCATTATTCGCTGACTTGATACTTACAAATTTAGCTTGACTCGACTTAATACGCTAGTTCTATATGTTAGAAATTCATTAAATGTCTTTTAACCATTTTGACAAATATGATCCCTCAACTTAAGATACCTAATTTGATGGACGTTAATATCTTAAAGGGCTCATATGTAAAATGGTGGTTATTGATTTAATGAATCAGTTTTGCCCTAATTTGATATATACGTATTCATTCATACGTATCCTCACTCTCTGCGCTATCTTCATCATCAGAGAAAACACCAAACTTGAGATTTCTAAATCCATCATAATTGGCAAAACAAGATTCTTAATCAAGATCATCATGGCATCTTCTTCTACAAACAAGATTGACTCATCTTCTACAATTAAGTATTTCTGACCCTAATTTCATGATGTTAGATTAATTGGGACTTGTATAATGATCATATGTGGATGATTGATTCCACATGTGGCATCAGAGCCATGATTTGCAATTTTAATCAGTTTTTGTTACCGTTTAATAACAAGAAAATTAAAAATCACACTACTGTAATTTATGAATGGTTTCATTATCGTGGTGACGAACGAATGTTTTCATTTTGCATTCTGAATATGGTCCCATTTTAATATCATGCTTATCCATTCTTTTATTTTAATCAAGTTCTCGGTTAAATAAATCAATTCATTGAATTGATCAAAACCACATGGGTCTCCTAATTTGGATCGTCTGACATGAGCCTTACGTGTGAATCACATAATCTGTTTCAAAACTATAAATATATGTGATTCTTGCATCAATGATCAATTATATGATTCTGATTGTTGACATAATTGGGTCTAACTAAAAATTTGTAATCTTTCGTCTAAAAATGGTGTCATGAACATGAAACCAGAATTGATGAACTAAATTACAGTCGTGAATCTATTGATCAATATAATTTAATAATTGAGTTTCATTGTTTTATACAATTAATTTGAAATCAATATTTTCAAACAAGGAAATTATGTTCCATGAATAAACAAAGAATTTGAAATGCTACTCTGATTCATAGCATTGGAATAAACTATACCCAAGAGATTCTTTAATTTTATCCACTGAGTTTATTCATTTGTAAACAAAATAAATTAAAGAAAGTTTCTTTATTATTTAATCCATCAAGTAAAACTTTAATTAAGATATTCCGATTCAATGTTTATTTGGCCTCAACAGAAATTGATGTAGGGTTTTGATTAAGAGCTATATATGAAATTTAAATTTTTAAGAATCTCTGTATATTATTTGTTTGAAATAATGTGCATCAAAAGTAGTTTGCAAACACATAATGATTGACATCATTTGATGTGTTATATGAATATTGCCTACTAAATTATTTATCGTGCAAAATATGACTTATGCTTTAATGAGTTGAATGGCGGAACCAACGGGAAGCTATTTGAGTCAATATAAGCATTAATTATAAGTCACTTAATGTACATTATTTAAATTATTGATTCATGAACCCAACGAGAATTGTTTTAGTAATTTAGATAATGGAAATAAATATATTTATTACATCTTATCCAACGATATTTTGCAATAAGTATGTTTAATAAATTATTTAACATAACATTTTAAGTTCAATTGTTAACTGAACCATCGGGATGTTGACAATTGATCTTGATGTGTATTCTTACCTATTATTTGGTGTTAGTAATAGGTTTTATTTTATATCTGACATGCTTTATATATGTATCCAAATTATAATTTTGTATAGTCATAACTGAGCATAATTTTTCCTCTTCAGCATCTACCTTAAGAGCAGGTTCCGGTTACTTGCACGGAATCGAAACTTTAAATGGGAATAACTTTAGTACTTGGTTGGAACAAGTTAAGTTAACCTTGAGATTTATGGACCTTGATTATTCACTAAGAAATGATGCTCCACCTCCTCTTGACACTGATTTTACGGTTGAACAAAAGAAAGTTCATGATCAGTGGGAGCGTTCTAATAGAATGTCACTTATGGTGATCAAGAATTCTATCTCTCCTACCATCAGAGGATCCATCCCAAATTCTGAAAATACAAAGGTTTACTTAGACTTGGTTGAGGAGCAATTTAAAGGTACTTCAAAAACTAATGCTAGTATCTTAATCCTCAGAATGCTTACAACCAAGTACAGTGGGACTGGTGGTGTGCGTGAGCACATCATGATGATGAATGACATGGCTAATCAATTAAAAACTTTAGACATGGAAATCAGTGAAGGATTTCTGGTTCACTTCATAATGACATCTCTTCCTTCTCAGTTTGATCTTTTCAATATCAACTATAACACTCAGAAGGAGAAATGGAAGATGAGCGAGCTGATTGCCATGTGCGTTCAGGAAGAAGAACGCTTAAAACTTGAGAAGCCTAATGTTGCTCACTTAACTACTTCTAATCCCAACAAGAAAAAGGGCTTATTTAAAAATAAGGGTCAACAGGGAGATAAGTCAAAACCCAATAAGTTCTCTACTCTTGGAGCAAGTACTAGCACATTCAAAGGCACCCCTAAATGTCGTTTCTGCCATAAAAATGGGCACATTCAAAGGGACTGCCCGAAGTTTAAAGAATGGCTTGCGAAGAAAGGTATTGCCTTAAACCTAATGATTTATGAATCATTTAATGTTAATGTTCCTTGTAATACATGGCGGTTTGATTCTGGTTCCACTATACACATTTCTAATTCTTTACAGGGATTCCGTACAATAAGGAAGCTAGCAAGAAACCAGCAAACGGTTAAAGTGTGAAATGGATCAGAAGCTGAAGTTGAAGCAATAGGGACTATTTCATTAGTTCTAGAAGGAGGCTTCATTCTAAATTTATCTGAAACATTATATGTACCAACTATTACTAGAAACTTAATTTCTTGTCCATAACTTGATCGTGATGGATATGTTGTTACATTTGGAAATGGTAAATGTATTATTAGTTTCGATTCTCGTACCGTTGGTTATGGCCTATTGGATGGTGATCTTTATAAGTTAAGTTTAGATCATGTATTTTCGGAATCCTTATTGTCTTATAATGTAGAAGACAACTTAATTAAAAATAAAAGGAAAAGAAATATGGAGAATTCATCAAAATTATGGCATAAAAGATTAGGTCATATTTCACAAGAAAGAATGAATAGACTTGTGAAAGATGGAGTACTTCCAAAACTTGATTTTTCTGATTTTGAAAAATGTGTTCAATGTATAAAAGGAAAAATGATCAAAACAAATAAGAAAGGTTCCACTCGAAGTATGGGATTACTTGAACTAATCCATACTGACATATGTGGTCCTTTTTCAGCATGTATTGGAGGGCAAAAGTCGTTTATTACCTTTATAGACAATTATTCGCGTTATATGTACTTATATTTAATCCATGAGAAATCCGAATCTTTAGAAACTTTTAAAAACTTTAAGGCTGAAGTTGAGAATCAACTAGACCGAAAAATTAAGGTTGTGAGATCAGATAGGGGTGGAGAATACTACGGTCGACACACTGATGTAGGACAAAGTCCGGGCTCGTTTTATGAATTTTGTAAAGGTCATGGTATAGTAAATCAATATACCATGCCCGGAACTCCTCAACAAAACGGTGTAGCTGAAAGGCATAATCGTACCCTTATGGACATGGTACGTAGTATGTTGGCTAATTGTAATCTTCCTGATTTTCTTTGGACTGAGGCACTAAAAACAGCCGTCCACATCCTCAATCGAGTTCCTTCGAAATATGTTCCAAAAACTCCTTTTGAAATATAGACAGGAAGGAAACCTAATCTAAATTATCTCAAAGTATGGGGATGTCCGGCAGAAGCTAAACTGTATAATCCACAGTCCAAGAAATTAGATATGAAAACCGTAAGTTGTTTTTTCATCGGGTATCCTGAGCGTTCTAAGGGATACCTATTTTATTGCCTTTCACATACTACAAGAATTGTTGAGACTAGACATGCTGAATTTCTTGAGATGACTGATTTGAGTGGGAGTGTTGATGGTAGGCGAATAGATTTTCAAGAGGGTACTGAAGAGGCACCTATTACTTATGTGCCTATACCCATTAATCAACCATTTGAATCATCGCTTGATTCACCAATTCCTCATAGTTTAACTAATACCGAGGAACCATCTACTACAAATCCCGTCACATCTCAAGAACTTAATGAGCAACAACCTCAAGAACTTCCACCACCATTAAGAAGGTCTTCTCGACCTAGGCGACCCATAACTTATGATGACTTCGTGACTTACCTTCATGAGACTGACTTTGATTTGGGTAAAGTTGACGACCCTACTACATTCAAAGATGCCATGAAAGATGAGTTGAAATCAATGAAAACAAACAATGTTTGGACACTTATTGAATTACTAAAAGGTGCGAAACCTGTTGGTTGTAAGTGGGTCTATAAAACTACATTAGACCCAAATGGAAACATTGAACGTTATAAGGCACGTTTGGTTGCAAAAGGGTATACCCAAAGAGAGGGAATTGATTATCAGGAGACATTTTCTCCTGTATCAAGATTGTAACATTTACGAAATTTGTAATAAATATTTATGATTAATAAAGCAATTATGACGTCATTGGGAATTTTATTATTATTGTTTTCTTTTTTCACAAATACATATGTACATGGTTGAATGTACAAGAAAACAATTTAATATACATGTATACACATATGTATGTGTTTATGTATGATAAATTGAGTAACAATTTAAATAGGAATACAAACAAAAACAAGATAATTAATTTTATAATAGATATTATAAGGTTTAGAAATTATTTACAATTTTATAAAATGAACAAATAAATTTTTACTTATAAATAAAAACTTTATTTCTTGACTAAATAAATAATACCAATTAATATGTTTAAAATTTTATAATATAACACTAAAATAATGTTTTTATGAAAACCTATTAAATTTTAAGTAAATAAAAGTTTATACAATTTAAAACAATGATTTGTAAAAGTTTTGGGATAAAAGTGTCAAATTTGGAAGTTTTACTTAAAAGAAAACATGGGAGGGCTGATATTCCCAATACCCCAAAGTCCCTCATCCTCTCTACCCGGTTTCTCTATTCGGCCGACCCAAGCCCATGTGCGACCCGTTCGCGACCCATCATTCAAATCCAACCGATTCCAGCTGTAGCCACTCGATCAGAACAATTTTGGAAGGTATACGAGCGTGTATAATGATTCCAATCCCCATTATGAGCGAATTAAACAGTCATTAACACAAAAATCGTTTCCAAATACATACACATTCGACCGAAATTCAAATTCATCAAACTCGTGTATAAAAACCCAATCCGTTCGACCAACACAACCCTTTGAACATCACGAAACAATCTGTATACGCAAACACAAGTTCACGACTCCAAACAACCATGATTCAAGCACTCTACACTTCGGTTCGTCGCCACTTGTGCTACCAGTCGAGCTCCACTCAAACGTAAACTAAGGTGAGTGATTTTTAACTCATTGTGTTCGGTGTTTGATAATAAACGAAAGCTCTATGCTTTCGAGATCAAACAGGTTCAACAGAAGTCGAATTCGACTGAAATAGGAACTAGGGTTTCGAACATTTTTGGTTCTGATTTGGGGATCTCAAAGCCGGGTATGTTAAAAGGAATTAAAACGAATTCCTTTCGCAGACTACGGTCTAGATCAACCGGTTAATACATGTGTTGTGTGTGTGTGATGGTCGCGGGTTCGAACCTCTCTAACCGGGTTAAAACCGGCTTTTGCCCATTTTTTGTTATTAAACTTTATTTTAAAAATTTTAATTACACAGAAAATATTTTTATAAATATAATATTCATCTGTAATAAAAAAAAATGTGTTACATACTTAATTTTTAATTATAACTTTTATTATCAATTATTTAATTACTTATTTATTTATTTTTACTTATTTAAAATAAATTAATATGTATTTACTTATTTATTTATTTTTATAAATAAATAAGTTTTATAAACTTTTAACGCCTTATCTCATTTATTTATTTATTTACATGTTTTTACTTAATCATTTACATAATAGTAATAATAAAATAATTTAATAAGTTTTATAAATTTACATAAAATTATAAATAAGTTTTATAAATTTATTTATAACTCTTTACATCATTTACTTAGCTATTTATTTATTTATTCATACTCATTTATTTATTCTCATTTATTTATAATAAATGTTATAAACATAATACTTATATATGTTTAAATTATCAAAATAATTTTATAAATCAATATTTAAATTTATAAGTTTTTAAATAAATACTTTAAGTCAACATTTGTAATTTAAACATTTTACTATCTTCATTTAAATCATAACAAATCTAATTGTGTTTATTTAAAACAAATCGAACCCGTTGATCCATTTTAGAACTTAGATAAATCACTAGAAAGACATAAATTTGTTAACATATGCCTATTGAACTATTTAGGTGAACATTGAAATTGTGTTGGATATTATTTGGATCATACTTTGACATTTATCAAGACTACCAAAAACACAAAGGTGAGTCTTCATAGCCACTCTTTTACTATTTTTGTTTTATGGGTGAAACATGTAACTTATTTATTTCATTTACTTGTGAACTTAGCTAATGGCCTTATAGTTAGTGAACTTTAGCTAAGCATAGGCATTGATCACATTCATTTTAGTGACTATGATAGATCTATTGGACCGACCATCCCACCGTTGTTTGATTTACCCTTCGGGAGAGGCCCGCGGTGATAGTTTACTATTTGAGCATTTTGGTAATGCTAATCATAGGTCAAACATCATTTGTTATCATTTGTTGATCTGCTTTACTTGCTAGTTCATTTTGACTATGTTCATTATGCTTAGAGTTCACATATAACATTATCTATATCATTTTTATTAAACCTTTTGGTTTGAGTGTCAAAACCTATGAAACTCACCAACTCTTTGAATTGACACTTGATTTTAACATGTTTCAGGTGGAAATGGAAATTAGCAAGCATTTGGAATTGAATTTTATTTTATTTAATTTGAACTATGTAATTGGATTTGGATTTAAAGTTGAATGATGTAATAGTTAGTTTGAATTTATTTGACTTTGTATTGAATGATGAATTTATTTGCATTGAATGTTTAGTTATGATTATTTACATCTTTATACCCGAAGCTATGAACAATCTACACTTCGTGTCACCCTGATGTTTCCGTCATCGGTCGGGGTGTTACAACGATAACTTGTAAACATGTCGTTCACTTAAAGAATATTGATACTAGTTGGTGCTGTTGCATCTTTCAAAAAAAAAATTACTCCTTAAATTTCTTTTAGAGTAAATTACGGTTTTGACCCTTGTTCTTTGATTGTTTTAACTCTTTCAACCAAAAATACAATTTACAATCAATTCAACCATTTTTGTCTAAACAATTAACGTTTTCCCCCGACCAAAGTTAGGTTTGTGGGCCAAAACCGTTATATTAGTTAGGTTTGGGGTCCAAAACCGTTAGTTTTTTAAACCACAGTGACTGCATTGATAGAAGATTATATTTTATGTTGAAATAGTTAAGAAAAATTAAACCACATGGGCCAAAACCGTAATATAAACATTAGTGATATCGAAAAGTGATCTTTCATAAAAACTAGTCGATTTCCTGCGCGTTGCGGCGGGGATTCTTCTACAATTTCGAATATAAGAATGCAAATACGATTTACATATCAAATGCAAATATATCACAATTGTTGTTAGAATGTAAAACCCTAAAGTGTAATCGTTATAAGCATGTTCGTCATATTGTAATAAATATGGTGCTTAGTCTTAAAATTTAGCACATCGAAATATATATTCGATTACGATAGAGATAATAACTTTACGAACATCAAAACGCATACCAAAGGCATTTTGGGGACCCAAAGCAACTAATAAAATTAATCCCTTTTAGTAAATAAATATTTTGTTTTCAATTTAATAAATGTTGATAACACACTTAGGGACCGTTTGGTTGGGTCTGAATCATTAAGTGTTGAATTGATAATATCTAATTGGTTAATAACAAATAGAAGCAACAAAATTGTATTGAACATACATAAAAAAGTGCAACTAGAAAAGGATAATGTATTAGTATTATATCAACTAACAATTGAAAATTTTAACAAAACATATAGTCATAAACAATTTAAGAATCCTATATGCAATAAATGTTCAAAAAATAAAATTGGCATCTAAAAAAGTGAAGAGTTCAAGAAATAAATAAATTAATTGGTATCAAAATATCAAATTATTAAATAAATAACAACAAAAATCAACAAGTTAAGATAAAGAAACACCTAGAAAATCCAATCAATGACTACAATAAAAAAATTCAAAATATCATATTAATCAAGCTGAAGAAGAGAAAAAAAGAGGAGAATATAACAATCAAAGTTACTTAAAAAGTTCAATTTTTAAATATGTGAAAAATTGAATATAATTAATTAAACAAAAGTCTAACTTATATAGAAAATTTGCTAAGAAACGGGACCTTAAAGTTTTGGGGACCCCAACCCTAAGTTTTGCTTTCTAAGCTTGTCGGGCCACCTCTGGACCATAATGAACTACTGAGTGTAACAACTGTCAATTTGTTTTTTTTAGCCGTACTGAGAAAGAAAAGAAAAACAACAAATGTTTTAGCGATGGTTTTTAAATAAAAACAAATAATAAACCTTTCAACTTATAGTATACATTTTTTCGTGTTATCCTATCTATTTATTCCGTGTATATATAGTATTCCATTTTTTGCATCCGAGTCAAAAAAAAAGTGACATGCATTCCATTTTTTTTTATCTATAGTCAAAAAATAAAAAATAAAAATAAATAAATAAAAAAGGAAGCTTTTTGCAGCGGTTTTGCTACAAAAAAAATAAAAAATCTATGTATGTTTTTTGAAGCGGTCAAAAAATTAAAGAATAACCAAAACTTTTTTGCAGTGTTTCTGATAAAAAACAAAAAATAAAAATAGTCTTAGTGAATTTGTTTTTTTGGAGCGGTTCCAAGTTTAATTTTTTGGAGGAGTTGTATGTATTAATATTAATTTTCTTTTGAATGTAAGGATAATCCGGTATTATATGAATCGTTATCTAAGAATTTACAAAAAAAAAAATTATCTTTTCAAAGTGTAGCTATTCTTTTCATGGAGAGTTAATGCTTGTTGGAAGCTTTTGAAGTGTTTTTAAATATTAACTAGGGTGATACCCGCGCTTCGCGGCGGTAATCGGGCCAATTGATAATAAAGTTCTGACATAAATGTTTACCGTTGTAAAAATGATCATTGGAAACATGAAAACGAATCTATAAAAATCAAATAAAAAAGTCCGAAGATATTTAAAAAAACACTTATACCCGCGCTTCATGGCTTTAATCGGGCCAATTGATAATAAATGCAAAACTTGAACCAGATTTAAAAAAAATTATACCCGTGTTTCGCGGCGTTAATCGGGTCAATTGATAATAAATGCAAGACTCGAATCAGATTAAAAAAAGAATTTATACCCACGATTCGCGGCGTTAATCGGGCCAATTGATAATAAAAGCAAGACTCCAAGCAGATTAAAAATATATATATACCCACGCTTCGCAGCGTTAATCGTTGCAATTGATAAGAAATACAAGACTCGAAACAGATTAAAAAAAAGAATTACAACTGTTGCAGCGTCGGATCCTTACAAAAAAAAATAACCACTGTTCAGATATCGTTAAAAAAATGGGATTACAAAAAAAGAAACAAATACCACTGTATCGTCATACATCCTAAAACAGTAAATCAAATCGTTTGCAAAAGTTTTGATGGTTTGTTAATTAATTATTGATAATAAATGCAAGACTCGAACCAGACTAAAAAAAAATTTATACCCACGCTTTGCGACGTTAATCGGGCCTTACAAAAAAAAATACTAACGAAAGAAAATGGAATTAATTGGGCCGTTATTTTTGACTCACGTAAAAAAAATAAAAAATAAAGTAGGCCGCATTTTTTGACTTTGAAAAAAAAAAAAAAAAAAAAACCAATTATCACTGTAGCACTCACTTGTAAATGTATATATTTATAATAAAAATATTTATGGAGTTTTTTGAAGGGTTGCTTTAGAGACATACGTATGTGGTATGTGTTTTAAATCACACGCTCTGAGATGAATGAATAAATATAAAAAAAAAAAATTAAATCAAATCTAGCATACACACGAAAATCCGTAAATTACAAACCGTACCTGGGATTTTTATCAACATCATCGTTGCTCAAAATAGAGGTAAAGATACCATCAATGGCGTCATTGTTAATGGCCGCTTCGACGCCATTCCATTACCTGCTACCATCCGTTTCTTCCCGCCAATATTACACTCATTCGTTACCGTCAACCAACACCTCAAATTCTAGACCTCTGTTCTTCTTCAATACATCTCGCTTTTCATCATCGCGAATCATACCGACTGATTTCAATCGGTGTGTGGTAGTTACTAAGTCTAATTTGAATTTTCCTCTGATATCGCCTGACGACAATTGGGGCACATGGACTGCTCTCTTCGTCACCGGAGCTTTCGGTCTCTGGTAGTCTATTTCTCTCTTTCCATTGCACGTTAGTTACCTGAATCTGGGATTTGAATTGATTAACTTTAGTCATGCTTTTTGATTGATTATCATGTTTTTTCGCTTCTCTATTGACCTTTGTAATCCATTTTAAGTTGAACGCACTAATTGAAGGTCAGAGAGAACCAAGATTGGGAGAATGATTAGTGCTGCACTGGTGTGCATCTTGTTGGGACTTGCAGCCAGCAATATGGGAATTATTCCTCATGAAGCAATTGCTTACTCTGCTGTCATGGAATTCCTACTCCCTTTGACTATCCCATTAATGTTGTTCAGAGCTGATATGCGAGATGTGATAAAATCAACCGGGAATCTCCTCCTTGCATTTTTGATCGGCTCAGGTCTTGTTTCTCATATGAACAATCATCCATATATCATCGTTTTGTATCAGAACTGAATGCTGCAGTTTTGTCTTTGTACATGTAAAAGAATGTCAAACTGTTTTGATCTGTTTTTCAAAATCATGAGCCAGTATGTTTTTTGAGTTTGCACTAGCCTTTTTTATCTTGTCACAAAAAACATTCAAATAGCCTGTTCAATATTTATAACTGACTCTAGGACCATGAAATCAGTGTTAAAGTTTGGATACACGGATTTACACCAGCATCTTCAAAAGTCTGTATATCAGCTTTCTTGATTTAAATCGTTTGAGATGCATGTTTTTGGATCCCATTTTTTAGCTGCCTGCTTGATGGAATAAGTCTGATTGTCTGAATGCTCGGAGTAGTGCAAGAGCGAGAGAAACATTTATAATGTTAACATTGTAAGTAGCTGTACTTCACCGTTAGGCATTTAATTATTTTATTTTTCGGTGAAGCCGCTATTTTCATTGCACAAATGCCACATCATTAGTTATTAGAAAGCATGCTAATATGATTACAGAGTGGTGAATCATTAGAAGCAAGTTTTTATTTTCTAATGGCCCTCAAATCACATTTTAATACATTCAAGAATGGAGAAAAATGCAACTTGAAAGCTTTGATGTTCAATGAACGAGTGTAAATAGTTCATACAAAATCTGCATCATTCAAGATTTCACATTAAAACTAGTGTAAAACTGTGTACTTCACCCTTCGTGGTGGTGATATTTTACTTGATTTCCCTGTATGCAATCTGTAGAAGATTTTCTTTTTTCTTGGAACACATACTATTTTTTCTAATTTTATGTGGTGATATTTTACTTTATTTCCCTGTATGCAATCTGTAGAAGATTTTCTTTTTTCGTTGAACACATACTATTTTTTCTAATTTTATGTGGTGATATTTTATTTGATTTCCCTGTATGCAATCTGTAAAAGATTTTCTTTTTTTGTCGAACACATACTATTTTTTCTAATTTTATGTTTCTTATGCTTGGCAGTTGCAACCATAGTTGGAACGCTAGTAGCATTCTTGATTGTTCCTATGAGATCACTTGGTCAAGATAGTTGGAAGATTGCTTCTGCGTTAATGGCTAGTTACATAGGAGGAGGTAGCTAATTATAGACCAATGCATTATTACGAAGATTGCTTCTGCGTTAAGGCTGTTATATATTTACAATATACAAAGAAAATAACTAGAAAAAAAATGCGACAAACTATTTCATTTAAATGCATTATTACGTACCGCCATCTATGCTAAGGGTGTGACAATGTTTTTGTTTGTATTTTGCAGCTATAAACTATGTTGCAGTTTCAGATGCACTTGCTGTTTCTCCATCTGTTATTGCAGCTGGTGTAGCTGCAGACAATGTTATTTGTGTGATTTATTTTATGGTGTTGTTTGCATTAGGCTCTAAACTTCCTGCAGAGGCTTCAACATCAAGCAAGGGTCAATTTTCTGTGTTTGCTATAATTTATTTTGAAATTTCCAAACACTTAATGATTTTCATGTTATCCTTTCAACTTAAGTAAAACCGCAGATACAGCTAAAAATTTGGACTCTCGTTCTGGGAACAATTTAACAATGCTACATACAGCTACTGCACTTGCTGTTTCTTTTACTATCTGCAAATGCGCCACACATATAATGCAAATGTTAAAGATTCAGGGTGGTAATCTAACAGCGATAACTGCAATTGTTGTGATTTTGGCAACTTTACTACCCAAACAGATTGGTTACCTTGCACCTGCTGGTGAGGCTATTGCTGCCATTTCAATTCAGGTACTTCAATCCTTTAAGAGAATCTTTATTCGCAATTTCAATTCAGGTACTTCAATCCTTTAAGAGAATCTTTTTTCGTTTTATTTATTAATAACGTGTAAATTTGAATAAATTTATAAAAATTCAACCCGTATGCAAATGGGTAAATTTGGGTTGTATTTTATTAATAACAGGTCAATGGGTAATATAGCAAACTTAGCCAAAAACGAAACAAGACAGTTTGGTTTGACGTGGCCTAAAGTGTAGTTTTGTTATCAGGACAAAAAGTGTGGACTTGTTAATATATAACCCAACCTATTTTATTTCTCTTTGGAAATTTTTTATTTTGACCTCTAGTCTGCCCTGCTCAGTTATTCACCTCTAGTCATTTCTTAACCAACCATTTTGAGTGTGAAATATACAGTCGTAACACATTCTATTTAGAATAGAGGGAGTAATTTCAACCCTTATTTATGTGGAAATGGATAAATTTGAGCTATATCTTATTACTAACTTGTCAAAGCTGAAAAGGAAGCAGGTCAAACGAATTGGTTTATGTTGGTGGGTTTATAAAAGTATGCATCCTACCTATTTTGATCTGAACATGTCCTACCATATTTTTATACTCAATTTGAAGTGTGAAGTGTCGGTCGCAAAAACACCAACTACTTCTACCTCCTACCCCTGAAACTTCAAAAACTGTTCAAACTCACCTCTCAACTATCTAAAATGTCACTTTACTCAATTTTCGTTTGTTAATTAAAAGAAATGTAATTGTGGGTTATATTGACGGACAATAACGTCCTGTTACTATGAAGAATGAGCTTTACATTGATCGAAGAACATTGGTACTGCTATGTAACCTTTTTTTATTTATTTGTTGATCTCCATAACCTAGTCTCCGTAACTTTATATATTTCTTTTTTATACTTAGCCGTGTTACTGTCGTCGAATTTACACATGTAATGAGGTTCGTAATCTCGTTTCTTCGCATGATGTCACTTTTGACTTTTTTTTTAATTTTTTTCCAATCATATCAGTTTTTTAGAATTCTTATGTCACAACATATGTGGCATATTCTATTTATGTTTCAATCTCCGTAACAAATCCAACGGGACTTCTTTTGTTTATTTTGATCGAACCGCTGCTCGTGGGTTTTGATTGTATCGTTCCACCACAGCGCGTGGGTAACCTTGCTCGTTATCATAATTTAGAGGTTGAAATGTGCTTGAACAAGTTACAACTCACAAATAGGCTCAGAAGCTTACTTACCTTTTTGATGACAGGTATTTTTTGCGGTAATGGGAGCGAGTGGGAGTATATGGAACGTTATCAACGTGGCACCTAGCATCTTTCTATTTGCTTTCATACAAGTAACAGTTCATCTTGTTGTGATACTTGGCCTAGGAAAGTTACTCAATTTGGATCTAAGACTAATACTTTTAGCATCAAATGCCAACATTGGAGGCCCCACAACAGCATCTGGGATGGCAACATCCAAAGGCTGGAGCTCTTTGGTAGTTCCTGGAATTCTTGTGGGTATATTTGGAATTTCCATCGCAACATACGTTGCATATTTCTTTGGAATTTTTGTTCTCAGAAGAATGTAATTTTTTTATGTATATACATTTAGTATTGGTGAACTGGTTCAATATAATAACTAAGAATGAAAAGAAGTTCAGTAAAAATTTACAGGTGTTAATATGAGTTGGATCAAAAACATGCCTCAACTCTGTTGGTATTTTATTCTAATTGACATAACCCATGATAATTGTTGTTATTTTTAAATTAATAACAAAAATTATCAAAGAAAGATATGTATATAAACTCCAAATTTCAAAAACTTTCTATTTCTCAGAAGGGTTTGAAATTATCGATTGCGTTTGTACCCTTCCAAATGAGTTACTGGAACAAAAGTATATCAGTATTGTAAACACGTTAAACAAAGTTATCGCCTCAAAAAGCAATGTATAAATAACTGGCAATTTGGCATTGTATAAATTTGGTTACGAACAATGGCGGACCCAGAAAATATTTTTATGGGGGTCGGAAATTTTTGATGGTGGTTGTCCGTCGTTACATATTTCATTTGGATGTTCACATCGGGTCATCTAAAAAATCTATAAATTAAACCAAATCACAAATACATAATAAAGTACGTCAATTCGTCATCTCATTCATTAAGAAGACATGATAAAATTTGTTATCTTACAACAAGATTCATAGAATAATATTCAAATTAACAAATTCAATATTCAAAGAATGTGATATTTCAAGTTTTCTTTTTTTTTTAAAAAAAAAAAAGTATTCCATATTACCTAATATATAGATTATACCCAATCAACAAAGTTTCTCATCATGATAAAATAAGTGACACGTAGAAGGTTGGATAAAAATGACAAAACCGTTAGTGTTAAGGTGTTGATCCCTTTAGTTTCAAATATTCAAACCCAACTAAGGTGGATTGATATAAAAAATGTTGCTTAAGAAAAAAGGAATCTAAGAAATAAGCATATTGGGTTATAGGGAAAAGTTAAAATGAAAACCACATCTCAATGAGAAAACCGCGAAAACCATGCAAAAATCACGTAAAACGAACGTATTTTTTTATGAAATTTTTTTACATGTTTGTAACACTATTGGACACATTTTTACAAAAAAAAATAAAAAAAGCGCCGACCAAATATTTTTAAAAAAAATATTTTATAAACCCACGTAAAACCTACGTAACAAAACTAAAAATTTTTTAGTTTTGTTACGTAGGTTTTACGTGGGTTTATAAAATATTTTTTTTAAAAATATTTGGTCGGCGCTTTTTTTATTTTTTTTTGTAAAAATGTGTCCAATAGTGTTACAAACATGTAAAAAAAATTTCAAAAAAAAATACGTTCGTTTTACGTGATTTTTGCATGGTTTTCGCGGTTTTCTCATTGAGATGTGGTTTTCATTTTAATCATACCCTTGGGTTATAAATGACTAGATATTGAATTAAATTGTTAATTGGTAATTAGGTTTTACCATGGGTAATGCATATTGGATTATTTGGGTATTAGTTTGGGTTTTAAATTGGGCTTTATAGTGGTAATTAAAATTTTATGGGGTCAAAAATAAAATTTCTTGGGGGTCGGTCGAGATTAAATCGTATATATAATGAATAATTTTTTTTTCATGGGTGTCGGCCGACCCCCATGATATGTATGTGTGTCCGCCACTGGTTACGAGCGGACAGTGGCGGAGCTTCAGATAATTGACAGAGGGGCGAAAACTTACGTGAACTCAAAATTTTTTTCCCATTCGATCGGTATGTCTTGATTAGTCGGGTTAAATGTATGGGTCAATGATTCGGGTCAAACAATAAGGAACATTCATCTTGAAGATAATACAATATTTTAGATTAAACATGACTAATCTGATTAATCTAAATTTCATAGTTACATTGAAAGAAAATCCTGAATATTAACATTAAAATATGTTGATTTTGAAATAATTTAAGAAGAAAAAAAAATCACCAACTAGAATTGTGTCAAGATTAGCCGGTGAAATGGTTGCTGCTAAGCGCTTGAAAGAGAATGAGGCGGTGGCTGGAATCTGTGACGGTAGAATGAGGGAGGGCGGTGTGGACCTCTAATCGGGACCAAGAAAAAAAAGAAAATATGATAGGTAGTAAGGGGGAAATAAAAGAGAGATTTAAATATTTAGGAGAATTATAAAAGAACAAAAAAATTCAGGTTTTTAATAAGTGGGTAATTTTTAAAGTTAGTTTTTTATTTACTAATTACAAAAAAAATTGTTTTTTATTTAAAAAAGATGGTAATATAATTTTTTTTTCAATCAGAGGGGCGAAGTTAATTTGTTTTTTCAATCAGGGGGCAAAATCAAATATTTTTAAAAAAATTAATCTTTTAGCCCGAAAATTAACCCTAGTGACGAAAAAAAGAGGGGGGGGCGGTCGCCCCCTAGTCCCTTCAAAGCCACGCCACTACGAGCGGATATCTTTTTACCTGCTTTGATTGTATTGTATATTCAAAAAAGTTTTTTCATACTTACACGTTTTTAATGTTTTTATCTTTGCTTTTTTATGGTTTTTATTGCAAATTCTTTAAATTTATATATTTATTGGATTTATGTTAAAGTTGCATGTCTTACCAGCCTATTTTATAAGAAAGCCAAAACCATAACGAGTTGATAGAAGTTGAAGGGTTCAAAGTGATAAATTGGAATTTCAGGGGTTAACCAATAGGTTTAGTGGCCGCCAAACAAATTTGTACCCACGCCACAACTTTAATACATGTGTCGCCTATGCGAATATTCAGCTTGATAGTCGACCGCGAGGCAAACCTTAACAAGTCCCTACTATCCTTGCTATTGAAACCTTAGAATCAACCATAAACAACCAATTAAACCCCCTTTTCTCGGAGTTTATATTCAAAGATGGCGAATCGAAGTAGGATTCGAGATCTAGAGCTATTAGGATGAATTCAAGGCTAGGGTTTAAAGAATTGGCTATTATGCGGTTTGTAGTCCTCTACTTCTTTTTTCTTTTCATATTCTAGATTGTTTGGCTTCGATACTTCATGATTCGCATGTTAACATATGGTATAAAGTTCATTGGCTAATTTCATATAACTAATCATATTCGGACGAGAATCGGTTAATTTGATTAATTTTCGGGTTTGACTTAATTTCTTGTTGTTTATCTATAATTTTAAATCCGATTAATTACTGATTTGTGATTAATTAGACTGTTGATAAACAATTAGTTTTCATATTAATTTCCTTTTGCGAGTCTTGGTTTATTACTTGACGTTTTGATCACTGACTTGCTTGTTTTGTGTCACATTTTGTCAAACAGGAACATGATAATGCAACGTAAGTGAATCATGGACACCTGGCTTGCAAGAGAATATATAAATGCGTTTTGTTTTATCAAATATTTCAAGCATGAGTTAGTGTTTTAAGAGTACAAATCTTCAGGATTCATAACATATGGCCTAATGAACAAAAGGCTTTATTTAGGATTTTTTTAACTCATAACATGAGCTTTTCAAGTTACCTTAATATATAACATAAAAGGGAATGAACATACATGTTTTAAACTTGATAAATAATTGTGTGGGAATTCCATCACAAACAATTCTGTAATATTTCATGCTTTTACACAAGTATAGTGAATGCAATATAAATGATGTACACCCCTTTTGTCGGCATAAACATGAGAATGCAATCTATCATATATCATAAGACATTTATATAAGAGAAACACAAAATGTCATTTAAATAAATGTGACAAGACATACATTTGATAAATTTTCTGAGCATGCATGTCCATTTGTAGGGTCCTACTTTTAAGATGAAATACAAAACAATGTTCAAAAGTATCCAAAAACAAACTAACAAATAATTCAACATGTGAGCAAAAATAAAACCTGAAGACTAACAAATGTTTAACATGTTCCAAAACCAAAGCAATATAAATGTATTTCTTCGAAAGTTTATTAACTTTCAAAACTAAAGCATCACCATTATGAGTTGTATATATAACATAAGGCGACAATCAAACATGTAACTAGTCAACCCTAACACACCATGCAAATGTTATTCATCATGTTTACCATGTTGTAACAAAAAAAAATGTATATGTATATTAATATAGTTACATATTCTTAGGCATTAGCTGGTGCAACCAAGCCCTAGACAAGGATGTCAACCATGAATAAATCTATATAATACTTGTCCATCGATTTGGCTCACAAGTTAACTGATTGCGGTATGTTTTTAACATGGGACTTTTGAGTAAATAGTTAATTCCAAATGAAAGTCACATTATTAATATAGTCAGACAAAATAATCAAACACAACATGTATAATAGACATATATTAAACTTCAACCAAACAATTCTATCACTAATAAAATATATGTGTCACTATTGTGTTCATATCAATAGTCAGGTCAAGACTTTTAGTTTCCTGTTCTCAATAGTTGTTGTTATCAAACCATACAAATTGTACACAACCATTTATGACACATTTCGGATGTGTTATGTGATATAGTGTCCATTTGGTGCCATAAACTATCCATTGATTGAAAACAAGTTGTTGATTCATTTCTTGAAATTGTTCATGTTCTTTTGATAATAAAAAGAGGAATTTTATATGTTCTACATACATGTTTAACATGTTATAAATATATTTAATATTTTTTTTGGGTTTTTAAACCTTTTGAATAATTCACACACCAACCATCGGCAATATACATCGGACACGAGCTTAATTTTTCATGAGATCATGGTAATATTATAACGTTTCAATATTTAATGCATTATTATTAACAACACAAACAAAACATTTATTAACTTCAAATCAAACCATTACAATAACCAAATTCAAGCATTAAAAGAATTCTCATACTCAAATTACAATTGAAATGCTACTTTTAGATTCGTTGCTTTTTTTAAAAAGAAAATGAAATTAAATTTATTTTGAAAAATTAGCTTCTATTATGTTTTTTTAACACTTAGGAGTCGTTTGGTAACTCTAAACCACTAAGGTGATGCTTGTTTTTTAAAAGGTAAAATGTATGCAGTATTCGAACCACATTGTAACGACCGGTTTTAAACGGTCACAAGCATTTTTTTTATCACAAAACGAGTCTCTGATTTCAAGATACACTGAGTCGAATATAACATAAAATAAGAGATCAAATATTTTGAACTCTTCAGGTCTTGAAATTATAACCATTGGAAAGAGCTTGAAAAATCGTGAACGTGGGTGAAAACGGCGCGTAAAACGGAATTCGTATGCTCCCGGAATCGCGAAAACAAAGTCGAAATCTGAGTAAGGCGGTGGAGGTAAGCGAAGGACCCTTTTGCCATCCTTGACGGTACGCGACGGACCCAGATTACATAAAAATCTGATCTGCTCGATCAGAACTCATTCTGGTTCAAAAATACTCAATTTCCAGACGATCTAAGGCGAATTTCTACCATCTAATCAGTGTTTTGAAGCCATCCAAACATACGGATCGAGCTAGGGATCGTTTCTACAACTCCTGATCATCATTTTCATCCGAAAAATCCGTTCAAAAGGGTAACGATTCAATCTCTCTTACTGATTTGATAGTATATGGATTATATCTGGTATTATAATAGTTATGGGTGTTGATTATTGCCTAGATGACGACTAGGAATAATTAGAAACGTAGAACTTGATATTTTAACGGTGAAATCTTGGTTTTGAGCCGTTATAATGTCCAGTTATCATGAAATCCATATCATTGTGTTTGATAACTAGTAGGGTGATTAAAATATGGTATTGGAATGAGATATGCATCAAATTTTGACTAATCTTGTATAAAGTAATGAATTAGTGAGTTTGGAGTTTAAAAGGAGGATGATTGGTGTTTAAACATCACCAAGATTAGTTAAATTATTGGGTTCACATCAAGTATTGATTAAATGCTTGAGAATTGAAAGTCAATGATTTTTACATAAATATAATGGGTAAACTACTAACTTGACTTATGAAAACCACATAATGAGTAATGAGATTCAAATGAGTTTGAATCAATGTGTTATATGTATAGATGTTGTGTGTATTGAACTAGTTGTACATATTTGAATTACAACTAGGTGTTGGTGCTGAAAGTCACGGGACAATTCACATAAGTGGAAAAAAGGTTGTAGGAAGTGTACAACCGTTTGAACCAGGTAAGTTACCTAATTTACTGTAACATTACATATAAGTAGTAGAAAGAGTCTACTTGTGTGCTTGAAATATGTAAATGATGTTTACATATGTGATTGAAACTATTGGATGAGAAATCCATTAGATTATGTTTGTTAAGTTTCAATAAGAAACATATATGCAATATACTTCCATTAGAATAACCGGATGAGCCGGTGATTGATTAATATGATTTGGATGTTTATATAATGATTGTGCATAACTTGACTAGTGAAACTAATGGAGTTAAAGGACCTATGAGAAGGCATTATTAGTTTCAAAATGAATGTTATGCTTGAGTTGTATGCATAATATAAATGCATTAAAATTTAGCCGGATGAGCCGGTGAAATTGATCAATTAAACCACTAGAGTGTGGATAACCGGTTAATCCGTGAACTAGATTGTTGAAACCACAAATGTGTGGATAGCTAGAGGAGCTAGCAATTGTCTTAGATGGAAGGACCGATGGGTGAACATCTTAAGACTTAATATATGTACGAAACCACAAATGTGTGGATAGCTAGAGGTGCTAGCAATTGTCTTAGATGGAAGGACCGGTGGGTGACCATCTTAAGACGTAATATATATATATATATATGTAATGATGTGTTGCAAAACACATCTGTTTTTCTAATTGTTTTTAATTAGTTTTCGTACAGTTTTAGGCAATTTTAGAGTCGATTGATGTTGGTTCTTCACAATTCCATAAATTGTTGCTTGCAGGTAATAAGCATGATATTTTGGTATAAAAGATCAAGAAAACGAGCTCCCGGGTGGACGAGAACAAACTCAAGATCAAAGGAAGAAGAATTCTGGAAATTCCCCTTGTCGTGTATCGCGACACCCATAAAAAACCCTGTCGCGTAGTGCGACAGGTGGAAAAGTCAGTTTTGCCCTTTTTAGTGATTGCGGGTAGTGGGACCCGTCGCGTAGCGCGAAGGGTAAGCAGAGGCCTGTCGCGTATCGCGACAGGGTTGAAATTCCAGAAATTCGAGTTTTATGTTTTTGAAACGGCTGGAGGCGAGATATTCGATTTTGGACGATCAGAGACGACTTGGGAGGCGACTAGAAGCTAAAGGACGAGATTGGAGTCGAGTTTGATCATCGGGAAGCCCTAGACGAGTGATCCGAAGGGTGTAACGTGATCGGTTCTTCTTTCTTTCTTGTTATTCTCAGTTGAATGATGTTTGGGATGTGTTTTGACATTAGTTCTTACTGTTTATCTAGTATGATTTGTGGCTAAACTCTTTAGACCACCTAGGGTTTTACAATTATGCATGTTTAATGTTTATAACGGTTGATTGTGGAACAAGTTTGGATTTTTCAATGGTTTAACGATTTGGTTTGGATTCTTGGATGTATATGAATGTTTATGATGTTTGTGATCTGAGTTATTGTTTCCTCGTGTGCTTTGGCGAATGTCTTTCGTGTAATAGGCGCATGCTAGGTCATTTACTTGGTGTTGTTGATTTGTATATGGATTGCTAGACGTAGTGGTTCATTGGAGGAATAATTAAGTCACAAATGAATTAGATGTTTAACCAAATTCAATAGCCGTGAGGTGAGGGTTTGTTAGTATATCTTGCATGTTTAAGAACTAGTTAGAGTCTTTGTGAAAAGACCAAAATTAGGTAAACTGAACATAGTCTTGTATGCTAAATCCAAGATGAATTACCTGTCTATCCCTTGCATTTCATGCAGTGAGACTTTCCTTTCCGTGAGGTAGATGGTCTTTAGGATAAACCATTGATGGGTTGGTTAACTTGTGAGAGTAATTAACCTAAACCGGTGTTTAAGATACTTATAGACAATTTAGTTGAAATCTTTGAAAATGGTTAAAGAATATCTAATTTGTTGATAAGCTAATATTCAAAGATCCTGGTTCCAAACATAAGTTCCATAAGCTAATGTGTTGATAAACACATTAGACATGTATAGAGTAAACCTTAGGTAGTCACTTCATCATTCGTGAGTTTTAGTTGCATTTTCCTATTTGAGTCTTAATTTGATTTTCTAGATTTTATTAATTTCATTTTAATCAGTTATTCACAATACCCCCCTTTCAAACATTTAATTTAATTTAAGTCTTTTGTATAGATAAGTCCTTGAGTTTATTTTGCATTTTCTATAGGAGTCTGTGGGTTCGATATCCGGACTTACTTTTCTGTACTACTTTTTGATAGGTTCACTTGCCTGTTAGTAGTTTAGTTTAAAGAGTTTAGAGTATTACTTTGTGTCTAGGTTAGTTTTGATTTTTATTAATTTTAATTAAACTACTTTGCACACATCATGTAACTACAAATGTTTGGATAGCTAGATGTGCTAGCAAATGTCTTAGATGGAAGGACCGGTGGGTGAACATCTTAAGACTTAATATATGTATGAAACCACAAATGTGTGAATAGCTAGGGGTGTTAGCAATTGTCTTAGATGGAAGGACCGATGGGTGAACATCTTAAGACTTAAAATATGTATGAAACCACAAATGTGTAGATAGCTAGAGGTGCTAGAAAATGTCTTAGATGGAAGGACCGGTGGGTGAACAATTTAAGACTTAATATATGTATGAAACCACAGTTGTGGGGATAGTCAGAGGTGTTGTCAAATAGCTATGGTGGAAGAACAGGAGTGTGAACACCATAGTATGATCATGATTAAACTATTGTAAATAATAGTTGATGAATAATACTTTGATATTATTATATTGTAAATTAAATCACAGGTGTGTGGATAAATCGAATGATTCGATTGCTAATAAATTAAACCACAAGTGTGTGGATAATTGGTGTAGCCAATGGAGTATATATGATATTTATGATGTTTTAAATTAGCCAGAGGTGCTGGTAATAGAATTGGATTAGGTCATATGATCATATTTATGAAAATGACCCATTAAGGGAAAATAAATGCATAAAAAGTGTGTTTTGTGCAATTAGATGTTTGAATATGACGTATTATGATCTAAACATGATAAACATCCGTATAATATGTATGTGGATGTGTTAGAATGAGTTTTAGGAACTTTGGGGAAAGGGGTTACTTACTTAGTTCATATGAATTAATTGTGACCTTATATGTGATGTTACAGGTAAAAAAAAATAGATATGCATCGGACGATCAGATCGGGCACCTTATGAGGCGGAATCAAGTGTTATGTAAATCTTTGGTGATATTAAAATTAAACACACTGGTTTTTATTAATCATAGATGTAAATGGTGCGTTTAACTTATGAAATAGTGATTTCACGCTTCCGAACATGATTTTGTGGTAAAGTTTTTAAACTGGGACCAAAATTTGACACGTGTAAACGTGAAAGAAGTTAGAGTGTTACACACATCTGCAAACATTTATAGAATAAGAGGTGGACCAAATCTCTGCAGTCTTCAAGAAGAAGTCTGTTTGTTTTTTAACGTCTGTTGACTGTTAAAATAAACTAGTGGTGGTTTACGGACGGTGGTGGTGGTGGTTGATGGGGTGGCCGACGGTGGTGGTGGAAGGTGAGGGTGGTCTCTGCAACCTTAGAAGATCTTTGAAGTTGTTGGGATAGATTTGCACCAAGAAGAGCTCCCGCAGACCTTTTTAATAAAACATCTTCAAAAAAAACAAACAGTCTGCATATGACAATGTCATCATGTGGTCTGTGTGGCGCAAAGGAGTAGGAGCAGAGCAGAGAATCTACTTTTTGGGAAAAAACGAACAACACCTAAGTGTTAAATGGTTAAGATGTCTATATGGTTAAGAGAGTTTGAACCAGTAAGTGCAGAAGCAGTTAAGACTGTTTGGTTCAATATCAGAATAAATATACAAAATACCCAAATTCTTTGGAAAACCCCCAAATGGTCGCCCCACACGTGGCGTCGTTGTTTGAACTGTCTTCGACGCATCCTCTTCACTGTCAATGTTCCCGGCCGTGTTCGACCGCATCATCGCCGAATCGTCATCATCGACTCGTCTTCGCCGCCAACTCTTCGCCGTCGATGTTCCCAGCCATATTCGATCGCGTCATTGCCGACCCGTCTTCGTATTCGGAGTGTGTGGAGGCGGAAGGACGATGTCTTCTTCGATCAGTCAGAGGTACGGTGACGATGTGGCAGAGGGAGGGCGGAAATGTCTGTTTCAGTCGGTCGGTCAGAGGTGAGCGGCCCCATTTTCTTCCATTCATACTTGATCTAATATCTGAATCATTCAGACCTTCATTCAGATATTTTCATTCCGTTTAGATACATTTTTTTGTTGAAACAAACGGTCTGAATCTGAACCATTCAAATTTAGACCTATTCAAACCTAAACAAGCATACTCTTAGTCAAACTAATTGGAAAATTAAATTATAAATACTTTTAGAAACTAAAATATGCAAGATAATTCCCTCCAAAAAAAACGTATAACATCGTCGTTCGTGCAATATTGAAAAATATATCGAGTTTTGCTGTGAAGCATATATTGATCAATATAGTTATTTTTAATTATAATAAAGAAAAATGTTATATATATAACACCTATCATCATATTATTCACTAAATTTTTGTTTTCTCCCTTATTTTTACTTTTAATATGTTCTTTATTTTCATAATAATATGTAATTAATATGTTTCTTATTTTAATAATAATATATATATTTCTTATTTATTTAGTTAGAACTTTTTCTTTGTCTCAAACTCATTTTCATTCAACTAATAACAAGTAGATAAGTACATTATTAATTATATTATTTTAATATTTAGCTCATGTAATATAAAGAGTGTCCAACTAGTTAATTAATTTACATGAATATTACGAAAGCGATTATAGGTACATGTATAATATTTTCCTTTTTTAACGGTCAACGAATACATTTTAAACGAGGTTATTCGGGTATACCCAATAACTAAAGGTCACCAACGTTCGAGAAACTCAGACATTGTTGGTGACCCAGCTCATCTACCATTCAAAGAAAATCCACAATTCGAAGACCTACTGTGGTAAAACAGCTGACCTACCTAAAATATATTGTTTCAAGTGAGACTTAAACTTATGATATTTGATGCCAAATTAGAGCATTTTCTTTGTCTTACAAAGTACGAGTGAATGCTATAGCATACTAAGTACAAGCATCACATTACACGACATCATCTCTATTTTACAATGCTCCCATTTAGGGTTTTAGAAGTGTACTACACTTTTAGGGTTGGAAGTGTACTACGTTCATCATTTTATTATTTCGTTTCAAATCTAGTTGCTACTTCTTTATTTATAAAATTAAAAACACGCTAAATTAATGATTAAAGAATAACATGACGTATTTGAAAAACTAGTTAGCTCCAAAATTAAGAAAACCAAAAGTCAACAATCGCTTAATTCAATGAGCATACAAGACAATTGTCATAAGAGTTCTTGAGCTTATCTCTTATAACAAATGTAGACTTGCAAAAACAATTTGGCCAAGATGACAAGTCAACGGTTATACTTGCGTGATTATATGTAACAAAGAATAACATATATACAACAGCTTATCTTACGTACTAGTTAAACAGAACAACACGCTACCTTTTTCATCATAAAAAAAACTGAACTAGATATCTTATAAAACATAATATTTGACTATGTCAAGTTGATATGTTACATATTGTGTGTTATCATTTTCTTTTCTTAGACATCAATTGAAAAACGATACTTTTAACTAAGAAAATTTGTACTAATTCGTATATGCCCATAAACTGCCAATAAATTTAGATAATCGGTTCTGAAAAACTTGAAGTGTTTGTTTTTTTGAATGAAAACATAATGGTAAAATAACATCATTATATATTTTTTATGTAAAACATCATTAATGATTAAATAAAATATTATCTAACAAATAGAAATGAAAAAAAAATTACCATGAAATAAACCAAAACGTAAAATATAATGATAAATACATGTTACACAACAATGGTCTGAAACGTAAAACATAATGACTAAATGTAAATTAAATTGGTATCCTTTTAAATTTTAGATTACTTCTTAAGCTTTTTTATTAAGATTTTTTTAGAAGGATTAGATATTTGATCATCTCTTAAATTAAAACATTATTCCACATTTACTCATAGATGACGTTGATGGATAGATATATAACTTTCCATTAAACATATAAATAACATCGTACTTGGTGCAAAACATTCAAAAATATATTGGGTTTGCCATGAAAATTTGATTAGTATATACAATGTATCCTATTTATTTGGGTATTCCACGAGTTTTTCTTTTAAGGTTAGGTTATTGATACATCCGTGTATCAATAACACTATCTTTTTTTATTTTTTTAATTATTAAATTCTATTTAATATATATGTATGAATAAAAACTATATTTATGATTTGATTCAATTAAATAGTTTTATTATCCTAAAAAGACTAAGATGTATTATTAAATCATTAAATCATGAGATTAAATTTAAGATGAAAAATTTCAAATTTTAGAGGGAAAAATTTTTAGATGGTAATTTAGTCATAACCGTTTTCCCTCCACATTTTTTAAATGTTCATAATTTTAACATACGATATTATTTTTTTAAAAAAAATATATCATAAAAACGAGCATTTTTTATCTTTAAAATGAGTATAATTTTGCTATAAAAATGAAAATCAGCTCATTGTGTCTAATTATCGTCATTGTTTCTTTCTTAAAAATTTGTGTATAATTAACTTTTTGTGTTTTTCTTACAGGTAATTGTGATTTTTTACTGGTTATTATGTTTTTTAAAGATCATTATGTTATTCATACTCGTCATTATGCCATTCTTTCGTAACATTATGTATTCTGCAACATATTAGTCTTAAATTGTTTAGGAAACACATAACATAGAATAGAAACACAAAAGACACAATGATCTTTACAAAAGACATAATTATCTGTACAAAATTGTTATACTCATCATTATACTCGTCATTGTGTTATCTTTGGTTAACATTATGTATTCTGCAACATCATCGTGTCTTAAATTGTTCAGAAAAACACAACATTGAAAAGAAACACAAAAGGCATAATAAAAGGCATAATGACATGTACAAGATGCACAATGACCTAAACAAAATACACAATGACCTGTATAAAATTGTTCATACTCGTCATTGTGTTTTATTACAGGTAATTGTGTCTTTTTAAATATCATTGTGTTATTTATACTCGTTATTATGTCATATTTGCTTGACATCATGTATTATGCGACATTATTGTGTCTTAAAATGTTCAGAAAAACACAACATTAAGCAGAAACACAAAAGACACAATGACATGTGCAAAAGACACAATGATTTGTCCAAAAGACACAATGAATATAAAACAAAATTTTTATAGTAATACACTACTAATTTTAAAGATAAAAAATGTTCGTTTTTATAATATACTTTTTTCAAAAAATAATTTCGTATATAAAAGTTATGAATGTTTAAAAGAATGTGCGGGAACATGATAAAAAGCCAACAAAAGTAGCTATTACTAAAAATACCCTCAAACAACTTGATTTAATCATCACCATTGATTAATGATCTAATGGCTCAAGATCTATCTTAGACTTTTTAAGTTAAGAGGCTTATTTAGTTTAATTAAACTCTCTCTTTATATATATGTGTATATATATAGGGTATAGTTATTTTGAAAACCCTATCTCAATGAGAAAACCGCGAAAACCATGCAAAAATCACGTAAAAAGACCGTATTTTTTGAATTTTTTTACAGGTTTGTAACACTATTGGACACATTTTTATAAAAAAAAAATCGAAAAAACGCCGACCAAATATTTTGAATTTTTTTTTATAAACTCACGTAAAACCTACGTAACAAAACGTAAAAAAAAAATTACGTTTTGTTACGTAGGTTTTACGTGGTTTATAAAATATTTTTTTCAAAATATTTGGTCGGCGCTTTTTTGATTTTTTTATAAAAATGTGCCCAATAGTGTTAAAAACTTGTAAAAAAATTCAAAAAAAAAACGTTGCTTTTACCTGATTCTTGCATAGTTTTCAAGGTTTTCTTATTGAGATGTGGTTTTCATTTTATCTTTTGCCTATATATATACATCCTATACATATATATGATTGATTTATCAAAGTATAATATATAAATGATGGAAGTAATGTATGAATATTAATATTTTTTTTTGTCAATACAATACAGTATTCCTTTAGTACTTTGTGGTCGATGCGATAACGTACGAAGTACAAGCACCTTACATTGCAAGTACACCAACTTCTCATTCTTGTGTTGCTCCTCCTAAGGTTTTCAAGTGTACTACATTTATAAAGGATCTGAAGTGTACTATGTGTTTGATTTTTTTTTTCTTTATTCAAATATATATAGTTAGATTCTTATTCATTTTTTTAAATACATACACACTGTTTTTTATAAAAATAAATAGACAGTCAACGGTTGCTAAGATTGCATGATTACAATTAAATTAACTTACAATTTATTATATAGTATTCCACTTCTGTGATATGATGTACTTGTTTAGTTTTTAACCTCTAATTAAATGGAATAACAAGCTATCGTACCTAGCTTTAATTTTATCAGTACAAAAATGTCAAGTATTTATAGATGGCTCGGGATAAATTAACATAAAAGGATAATAGAGACTAGCAAACCCAAAATACCTTACTATAGGAAAAGTTTGAGCATCTCGATCCAGTAACTATAAAAATTGATTGAGACAATCACATCGGCCTACTATACTAGCTAGTCCTACATCTACTTGTCTTACGAAACATAACATCTCGATCAGCGACCAAATGACATCTAGCTCACTAATACTTATAAGATGTTAAGTAAAATGTTTGTTTTTATAAGATTAAGGATTTAAGTCTTATAAAAACAAAAGTAACGTAGAATTAGAAATAGGTTTGGTTTAAACTTTAAAGTGTGTATAAACTAGTATATCAGTCTTAAAAATAAAAAATAAAAAATCCGCAAACTCTTAAGCCAAAAGTTTGTCATATGTACTTGAAGGTTATTCATAATATTATAATATAAATTTTTGTTACTAAGAATAACACGATTACAAACATGTAAATTATATTTGGTTATCAAAGGGTATATATGTTGAGGGACGATTAACATACAAAGGATTTTAACGTAAGAAGCGTAAAAAGCCATAGGAATTTGATATGTGTCATTAAGGTAAGGGGCATTATCGTCCATATAAAATTATAGACTGTGATTCATAAAATTACAGACCGTAAATTAACACACATAATCAATTACCAACTACATAATTACGGACCAATAATCACGTACCACGTTATATGAAAATTATAAACCGTCATTTAACATGCATGATTAAAGGACCAACTGCATAATTATGTACCAATAATCACGTAACAAGCATTAAATATCACGGACCACGTAAAAAAATCGAAAAAACTATAACAATACTATACTCAAATTAAAGATAATAAAATTCTCAATTTTATGGTTTAATTTTTTTAAGAAAATAATTAAACATTTAAAAGTTATTCGCTTTTAAAAAATTGGTGAACCTTGATTTAACAAAAAAAGCGTCAATAAAGATATGTTATTCTTTTTTTACTCTTTCAGATTTAAAATCACTTAAGTTTTTAACGAAATCTGGGGTAGGGTAAGGTTTGTTTTCGTCTCACCCTCCCCAGACCCCACACAGTGGGAATATACTGGGTTTGTTTGTTTAAGTTTTTAACGAAAAATATGGTCTACTAGATCTTAACCATTGATTAATTTAATAAAGAGCTTAAAATCTTTTCTATCATTCTCACGTTAATTTCATTTGTATTGGATCTGCCTCACATATGTTGGTGTAGACCGTGTAGTCATGCATGATATCGATTTGGGAAGGTCACGGGTTCAAGTCCTGGTATGGGCAAAATAAGGGTTCCATGCTAGGCTAGGGGGTTTTTTCTCACCTCTGGTGGGTTTCCTTCTATGGGGTGTGGATATGATCGGGTGGGTCTATGACCCGTCAGTGATCCAAATTGCCGTTCAAAAAAAAAGCATGATATCGACTATCGAGAAGTTAAGAAATTTAGATAGATATTTAAGTTTACGCTTTTAAAACAATTTGGCTAAGAGTATAATTAATGATATGATGTAGTTAGAATTGAAGTCGGTTGCTTTGATCGCATACTTTTTTTAACGGTGTAATTAATAAGAGATGTATTAAGTTTTCTAAAATGTGCCATACATACTTTTTTTTCCAGCAGAGGATTTGATTGTAAAACTATTTTCAAATTTGTGTAAATTAAATTGTTTTTATAAACTATCAAACTAAAAAATTAATATTTCAAATAATTTTTGATGTTAATATTATCAAAATTAACATATAAAAATTAATTTAAATAATAATATCATTTTTTAAAACTTTTTTATTTAAAAAGTTTGTTTTAAAAAATATATTTTGAAAAAAATATCATTCTTTTATAAATTTATTGTTGTTTAAAAACTTATTCATTATTATTTTTTAATTAATAACATTTTTACTTTCTAAAAGAACGGTTTAAAATATTTCATATTTTTAACAAAGTTTGTTGCTTAACAAAAAATTAATATTTCCATAAAATTTTTATATATTATTTATTTGGTTTGTTTGAAAGCGTATTTATTATAATAAAATTATCTTTTTTAGTTATTAAGAATCTGATTTTTCTAATATGAATATGTACGTTTAATAGGAGGACGAAGCAATAAGTAGATGCTTTATAGATTGATATACATGTTTAACATTATTTTTATATATTAGTATAAAGATCTATTTTTTAATACGAAAAAAAAGGTATATATCATATATTAGTATTTAATTTATTATTTAATAAGAAATATATTCATATGATAGTAAAGAAATGAAGGAAGAAAGATTTACATAGCGACACTTATCAAATATTAATTCTTATTAATAAGATAACGATATGTGTAATGATGCTTGAAAGAACTTAATTGCTTCATCACCAAGTGACCATAGTTACTTGATTCTTTCAATTTTTTTTGAATGGCTTCGAGTGATGACGCTCAAGACGATATTTCTACCGTTCATTCGGATTTGATGCTTTGGAGCGTACGCCCAAGCCCACTTCGGAAGAAACCCCAACAATCGGGTAAACCCATTGACCTTGCTTCAGCAAAGCCAAAACCTCTTATTGAAAAGTCAAGGTAACCATCACTAGGCTAAAACACACCTATATGTGTAATTATAGAAAACTTGATGTTAGTATCCATTTATAAGATGAACATTTGGTAGTCAAGAAAGATGACGATAGGACGATAGGTTTAGTTTTAGCTTAAAATTATTATCAAATTTGCGTGATATTCAGTTTTTTTTTTTTTCTGTTTTTTTCTTCAAGCAAATTGGGTTGATTGTAAAATCATTTATCAAATAGGTATAGTTTTAGTTTAAGCCAAAGTTTTACATTTTTCCTTTCTTTTCAGTTCTAACATTTTTTTTATAAGTTATGCTTTAAAAGATATACTGGTATATTTTTTAAAACATAATCTACTAATTTATTTTTTTAATTAATAGTATTATTATTATAGAATAAATTTTAAATTTTCAGTTAATACCAACGATGCTGAATTATAAATTCCTGGAATTATTTTTTATTAAAATAATATCTTGTAGAATGATTCATCGGTAAATCGACGGAAGGCAACAAATTAGATATTGATTGGACGCACCAATTAGGCATTGTCTCAATGGTACCCCAAAATTCTTCCTAACGGGAGGTCTTGGGATCAAATCCCTCCCTGAGAGGGGTCAGGGGATTTTCCCCCAGTGAGGTTTCCTTCTAAGGTGGTTGTAGTGGCTTATGAGAGGTCCAAGTAACTAGACCTTGGTGTCATGGCCGGGAAACAGTGCGTTCACACGATTGAGACGTTCAAAAAATAAAAAGATATTGATTGGACGCAGAAATTATTCATATAATATTACCTTTGGTGTTCATTTTACATGTAATTATTGTTACAACAGTTAAACTTCTTGTAATAAACCGTTTTGAACAAAAAATTATGCTTTTAGTTTATTGTGTATTAGGGACGTTTTGAGATCAACTCCTATTGACGGACAAGATTCTTATTAAAATTAAGTGGCCGGGGATTCGAACGGACTCGATCATGTTGATCAAAAATATATACCTAGGATATATTTCATCTTTTTGACAAGTTTGGTTTTGTCTACAAGGTTTTTGGATTAGTTTATAATGATGGAATAATATCTGGCTTGTTTCCAATCATATTCATGAAACAAGAGAATAATTTCTCTTCTTTTTTTCAGGGAAAGGCGGAAGGATAATGCTTGTTGTGCATTTCTATTTATTGTCGCAGTTTTTTACACACATCGTATCTTTTTTATTTGTCATTTACCATGAAAGCTTAACTTTATGGTTTAATTTTTTTTTTTTTATGATTTTGAGAATCCACTAACATACCCGACTAACCGGAAGTAACATGTAAAACTTAGCCGCAAGTAACCAGGTCAATGACTTTCAAGAAAAATTGCCCCAAGTGAGGATTGAAATTGAGACCTCTAATTTGTTTTCCATTCACTTTAATCATTACATCACTTTCTTAGGTTTCTGTGATGATGACCTAGCTGTAAGTGGTGAATTTATAATGAATGTTTAGGGGTCAAAGCTCGACACCTCCCAATTTCTCCTGTGTCACGTGATTTACCTCACTAATGTTGACCATGAGACCAGTTGGTGAGTGACGCCTAATAGTAACGTTTACCATTTTTTACATCACTTCCTTAAAGGTTACTTTATATAGCGTTACTCATCAACATTAGTCCCTGAACATTACTTTTCATTTTTTTATTTTTAGGCATTAGATTATTTATAATGTCGTCTGTTTTTATAGCCGGTCGGTTCATCTGATCGAACCGGTCCGACTTGCAGACCGGTAAGATGACCGGTTTGACATCTGGTCCGGTTATAAAAACATTGATTATTTTTGTAGTGTGGGTTTGACATGTGATGATCGATTAAAATAAAAAATCGGCATAGAATAGAACAACAGTAAAAAATATCAATGAAGGTACGTATAGTGTGCTGATTAAATAAAAACTAGCAATAATACGTTTATCAAAAAATACCATACTCAATTCATAAATAGATAACATTTTCATTTATACCCTTATGGAACTAATTTATCAATTTACAAATTTAGTAAATATTTTTAAACCACACTCGATTAATATATGGTTTTTATAAGTGTTAGTTACACTCAAATGCATAAATTCACATCCGTATATTATACATTGGCTTG
>SZYD01001527.1:0-66096 GCA_009363875.1 Mikania micrantha | reverse complement strand
AGCAGGATTAAGCTACAGCTTCACATAATAACCAAAATATTGTGATTTCATGAAGAAAAGCTTAAAACCAAGGCTGGGCTCAGGTCGTTCCTAGGAATCCTAAATTATGCGAGATTTTAATTCCTAAACTCAGCATACTCTTAGGACCTCTGTATGAAAAAAAAAACCCAAAAGGGACAAAGGCTGAAGTCCTCAGACTATGAAATAGTAGAAAAATCAAAGAAAAGGTTAAGCACTTCCAGACCTTGAAATACCTCCAGAAAATGCATATATCATAATTGAAACAGATTGCATTGAAGGATGGGGAGGAATCTGTAAATAGAAGAAAGTAAAAGGGGACTCAAGAAGGAAGAAGAATTTGTGCTTATGCAAGCGGAAAATTCAAAACAGTTCAGTCTACAATAGACGCAGAAATAAATGCTTGCATCAACTCCCTTGAAAAGTTAAAGATATACTACTAGACAAAAGAGAAATAACCCTGAGATTTGACTGCCAAGCTATTATAAGCTTCTATGACAAATAAAATAGCAATAAAGCATCAAGGGTTAGATGGCTCAAGTTTATGGATATAATAACAGAACAGGAGTAAAAATAAATATGAGCATATTGACGAAAAGCAAATCTCCTAGCAGACTCCTTATCAAGGCTACCTAATCTTTGTTTTATAGAATGTACAGGTCAGATGAAGGAAGCTAAAATCAAAGTCGTAGCAATGACAGCCAAATATCAAAAGATGTGCATTCAAAGAAGAGAAGAATGGCTTAGAGACAAACAATCCTGATTTTAAGCCAATCCCAAGAACCTACAATCAAGTATCCTTCTGTAACATCTGTGCTATAGTCATAGTAGTCGTAAACATTGTTAGAACAATGTGTATTTATGTCCAATCAGTCAATGTGATTCATATATTCATGATTGTGTTGTGTGTGATAGGATCTTAATTAAATAGGAACAAGTATGTATTATTTATTTACAGTCGATTACGCTAGGCAAGAACAGTATCGTATTATATCGAAACAGTGGTGGACGGCGTCAGATAAGGCAGGTAGCTGACTCTGGGGTATGCCCTATATATATACTGCGTTCGGTGTAATGGATAGTTAGTGCGTAGTGTTTAGACGATACTATTTCAAGCAAATTAATCAAACCAAATCGTAATGCGTAAGCGAGACTAAGTAAGTTATGGGTGACGATCCATAATAATACGAATGTTGAACTTATAATTACGAGTAAACGACAATAAATAAATAATACAATTGAAAGACATACGCGATTGCGGGTATACACGTAATTGCATTTGTTTAAACGGTCTGTCAACGAACGAAGAATAAAAATATGAAAATAAATTATTTTACATTTTTACAATTTTGAAACTCATCAAAATGATGAGAATAATAATTCTTTTATTTTAAATCGCGTAAAAGTTCCGGAACCGCGATGAAACGCGAACCGAGCTACCGGAAGAACCCGAATACCAATCGTACTATAAAAGCCTTGAAGAAGGCATTTCCCCTCATTAATTTCAGCCAAACCCTCTTCTTTCTACAATTTTCGTCTCCCACCTCTCACTAGAAAGATCAAACTTCAAACGCGCGTATCTCCTTCGTTTCTTGACGGATTTAGGTGTTCTTGGTGTCCACGCGTAGCTCTCGACATTCCCTACACAGAAGTACAAAGGATCTGGGAATTTCACCAACAGAATCTGAGGTACGAAGCCATGAATGTGCTGAAAAATAGGGTTTTTCATTATCTTGAATGTATGGTTGGTTACCACGTTATAAACCGGCTTTGGGTCTAAACCTTCGAATCTACAACGTTTCGAGATGTATCCACGAGTAGGCCTGGTCTGGAACGGTTGGATTAAGGAATGAGGTGGATGGAGGGGAATGACAGGTTCGTGGTGGTGCTCGACCCCAACAGCCCAGGGCCGAACCTGTAGTTCATGGCCGAACCCTAGAAGGCCAAACCTTCCTCACCCCAACAACCACGGCGTAAGATTGTAGCCGAACCCAGCATGGCTCCCGAACCTCGGACATCTAGCTCGACCAGCCGAACCATTAGATACTTAGCGAACCCTTCTTGTATGATAACGAACCCTGGTTCCTGGCGAACCCATGATGGCTCAACGAACCCCATGCATGCATTCACGAACCATACTCACGAACCTTAGGATTTCACGAACCTGCACGGACCAACTTGCATGGCGCGAACCTTCCATGCAAAAGATAATGCCGAACCTTAAGGCTGCCAGGACCGAACCCCAGCGAACCTTTCAACACTCAAGAACCACAAACCTTGCATCATTATTCACGAACCTTCACTGAACCTAGCATGCACGAACCCTCATCATCCGTAGGCGAACCTTCTCTTCTTTGAACCCAAAAGGTTCGCTGACCAAGTGAGCATTCGGCTGAAACAATCATGGGATCCCAAATATTCAAATGGCAGCCCAAACCCTCGGCCCATATAGGTGTAATTAAGCCCAATGAAAGACTCCACACATTTATATGGCCCAACAAATCAATAAACCGGTCTAAGGCCCAATCATCTTCGGCCCATGTCTAACCTAAGAGCCCATGATCTTTGTTTAAGCCACTATGGTTTCATGGACTCAAGGCCAATGTTTGGCCCACGACTTAATATAAATTGTGAATTTATCTTAATCGGGTTAAGTCATAACTTAACATAATAAGAGATCAATTCATAATCCCAAAGACTTAAAACAATTCGAACATCATCTTCAAACTACATATTTAACAAGGGTTATCAAAGTCTCATCACACATGTTATTTTATGATAACAAGTTTGTGCATAAAAGGACATGACACATTCTTTTCATGAATCAATTATCAATCAAGTGACTCAATCATGATGTTCAAATTCACATAACATTCATAACATGAGAACAAATTATTCAAGAGTTAATCAAGATCGTGATAACACAAGTCAAGCAATGAATCAAAGTTTATACAATCATCAAATTATATTCTATGTATAATTACAATGATATAGGAACCAGTTAGAAGTCTTGTTTGCTACTTGCTACTTGTTATAGTTCAGAGTCTACTGCAGACAGGTGAGAACTTTAGCCCCCTATTTTACTGTTTTACACTGTTTTGGGGTGGAACACGTGACCAAATTACTCTTATTACAATCATATTTCAACATTCAGAATTTATGCTATTATGCAAACATTACAGGTTCACTGTACAAATTCAACGGATTCATCAACTGTTTTAAAGGATTTATCAAATGTCTTAAAAGAATTTTATCAACTGTTTTAAACATTTTCTATTAAGAATTATAAAGTTTCTTTAAACTGTTATACCAATTCTACACAAATGGTTTTATAAATGTTAAACACTTTTAAAGAATAAGTTTTATAAACTTATTTATTAAAATCTTGTGTTTTTGTATAAACGATATTTATAAACCTTGTTATTATACAGGACACTATTCGCTGTATTAAATCAAAGGTTCAAAACAAGGTTTCAATCAATGGTTTTCATAGTGGTATTCAAACAAAGGATGTCAATTCATGGTAATCAAACAAGTTATTTCAATCATTGGTATTCATGGTATTCACAAGAAGTTTTCAAATCATGGAAATCAAATAAGCATTAAATCAAAGGGTTTCAATTCAAGTTTTCAAAAGCACGGTGTTCATCGTTGTGAACAAAATTATACACGCATCAAGTTACATATTCATTTAGCGTTAGTACTGGGTGATCACAACAAGGGAAAGCGGACACAATTGGGCAGACCTAATTCTGGAGTTAGCTTTTAAATTTGTTTTAAAAGCTAACTGCAGGATTTGGTTTACGAATGGTTATATCAATTGCTGACAAATTTTCTAACTCCAAACGTAGTTTGGGACTTGATTATATGTTGGTTTTCTAACAAACAGTCTGATGACTGTTTGGACACGTTTTACAGACTTGATGTTAGTTTGGGTTGCAACCATCCATGTATTTTCATTCATTGTTTTATACATATGCCTTACAATGCAGATTCATATTTACAAATGTTAAACCTATTGTTCTCACCAACTACTTTTGTAGTTGACAGTTACTTTTCACGTGTTTCAGGTAATCAGGTTTAAGTCATTCTAAGGACAACTAAAACCGTTTAAATTTTTTAAGATAGAACAAGATGAAGAAACAAGCTAGGATGTATTAGAAACACACAAAATCCTGATTGTTTTAATTGTCCTGTTTAAAGTCTTATTTTGTAAACTATATTTTGGGTCTGTAGTTGTTATTCCTTTGACAGATAGATAGAATGTATGTGACTAAACAATGGTCTAAACATTTTGAAATCTAGTAATGCATTGTGTTGTTCTTATTCAATACTTGTGCATGATTAAACCATCGATCGTCACCGCGCCGTGGATTCTGCACGCGGCGCAGGGGGTGTGACAGGTTGGTATCAGAGCCAAGGTTGTAGAGAACTAGGAAAAAACCAATATTTAATGACCTAGACTATAACCTAAGCTACCCCATAGGACTAAGTGCTATAGGCTTGAGGATACTTAGGATTTAAGTAAACTTAAGTGAGCATTAAGTCTACATCGAGCTTGAAAGATCTTAGGGATACACTTCTAAGATTAGGTATCGAGTCAAGAAATTTGGATCGGGATTCTATAATTTAGAAACCGAATTAAATTTCTCAACACATATTCATTAGAGGATATCAGAGGCAAGGATCTGTATTCTTAGTATCCTTGCTCTGAAATTATCAACCAGAGTTCATTAGAGGATATCAGAGGCAAGGATCTGTATTCTTAGTATCCTTGATCTGAAATTCTCAATCAGAGTTCATTACAGAATTCTAGAGGCAAAGATCTGTATTCTTAGTATCTTTGATCTGAAATTCTAATCATGATATCATTATCATGAATTCATTTCATTAGGACTTCATAATTTAGAATCTGTGTAACAGTATTCTTTAGTTGAAGTTCACACAAGGAGATCATTATACTCAGTACTGCAAGTATTGAGAACCTAGGTTAATTAACCAAGGACACATATATTAAAACCTAAGGTCCTGATTTTTAGTAAATCAAGAATCTCAGTTTTGACAATCATAATCATATTCATAGTTCAGGAAACAATCATGAATCAATCATAATCAATCAAGAGTGGAATTCTAGCTTCAAATACAAATGGCGGCAAGCTCTGGCATACTGAAGTGGTGGTGGGATGTTGGCTGGGCAGCAGTTTGCTTGACCCTACGTAAGCCCTATATATAAGCTATCTTCAGTATGACAGGGGGAATTCGGCATTCGTATTTGAAGTGAAGATTCGGGAGCAACTGGAACCATTGAACATTAGTCAAACATACGAGATACAATCAATTGAGGAACAACCATGGGGTGAAACAATCATTGTGTTAATCAACCATTGATGAAACAACCATTGTGTGGGAATCAATCAAGTTGTGAACATTCTTTAAATGTAAACCTTAAGTGAAATTCTTAAGTGATTACATGTTTAGTACTTACTAACATAGGTTAACGAGAAAAATGTAGAACACACACATGATTTAGTTCTACATGTTAACAATTGTTAGTAAGTGCACACATAATTCAATCAAACTTCAGTCATACATCCAATCATAGTTCAGTGATCAAAGAACATGGGATTCTTAATCAATGAAACATACATGGAAATCAATACAATCGTATTGCCAAATGCTAGCAAGGGCATGATCGTGGTATATCGAAGCGGTGGTGGGCTGGCGACTGGGCTGGCAGTTTGCTTGACCCTTTTGTATGCCCTATATATAAGTTATCTTCGGTATACTGGGAAAGTGTCAGTGTGTAGGTTTGGTGGAGTGAAATCATGAGACATCATAAACCATCACATGAGAAGTATGCCAATAAGTTGATTGCTTATACGTGTATTTGCTCATATTACAATTGAATGATAATATTAGTAGTATGGATTGGATATATTACTAACTTTATCATGTAAATTCAATTGTATCCTTTCTCATTACTGAACCACTTGTGGCTTCTATTCGTATAATGCCTCCTCGACGTGACCCTAACGGAGGGGGTTCAACAAGTGGCCACGATGATGAGATTAACAAAATTGCCCGTGCCATCGCTGTACATATGAGGGATGTCATTCCGGTTATGGTCACTGATATCACCTAGAATCTTCGGGGAAGTACCAGTGATTCCGCTCACAACTCAAATGCCACTAACACCAGAACTGCTAACTTCACTTTCAAGCAGTTCAATGATGCTAAGCCTCCTAAGTATGCTGGTACTGAGGGAGCTACCAGTCTACTGCAATGGCTGGAGAGCATTGAGGATATCCTTGACTTCACAGGATGTCCTGAGAATCTGAAGGTCAAGATGGCCTCAAGCGCTTTTCACAAAGGCGCACTCACCTGGTGGAATTCTGAGAAGAACACCAGAGGACGAGAGGTTGCTTTGGCCTTATCATGGGAGGATTTCAAGAAGTTACTTGTGGAACAGTTTTGTCCACGCCATGAACTGAAGAAACTTGAGGTGAAGATGTGGAATTTAGTTCAGGACAGTGGCGAGAATGCGAAATATACAACTCGTTTCCATGAGTTGTGCATTCTGGTGCCACATCTGGTTACTCCTCTATCCCGCAGGATAGAAAAGTACATTGAAGGATTACCCCTAGTCATCAGGGGAACTGTTATGGGAGTAGCCCCACTACACTGGAAGCAGCAATTCATCTTGGTGCCACTCTTACTGAGGAATATGTCAAAGCGGGTGTGCTCACTCGAAAGGGGTATAAGAGAGCACAGGTTGAAGAAGGCAAGAAGTCTGAACAACACCAACCCAAAAGAAGAAACAGAAACAAAAGACAATCAAGAACTATGCAGCCTTGACTGCAGCTGCACCTACTCAAGCCACTCCTATTACTGCTATTCCACAGCCTGCAACGGCCAGAAAACCCTATACTGGTCAGTTTCAACTTTGTACCAAATGCCAATACCATCACCTACCCACTATTCCATGCAGAAAATGTCTCAAGTGGACGGATGGGACATTTGGCTGCAACATGTCGATCTACTCATCTAGTTGCTGCTACAACTACCACCGCTAATCCTGCTACTACTGGTGGAAGGGCTTGTTACAATTGTGGAGCAGAAGGACACTTCAGAAACCAGTGCCCAAAACTCAACCCAGCTGCTACAACTGCTACTGCTCGTGCCTTTGTTATCAGAACACCCGAAGCACGCGAGGACCCGGCAGTCATCACGGGCACATTTCTCATTAATGATCACTACGTTTCTATCATATTTGACACTGGTGCTGATAAAAGTTTTGTATCTACTAATACTGCTTCACTGTTTAATAAACAACCATCTGTACTTGATGCTCCTTACACCGTAGAAGTAGCGAATGGTAAGACCATATTAGTGAATTCAATAATTCGCGATTGTGAATTAAGATTGAACGATTATCTTTTTCGTATCGATCTCATTCCTATGACACTCGGAAGCTTTGAAGTGGTAGTAGGAATGGATTGGTTATCCAACAACCACGCCGAGATGGTATGCTCGGAGAAACTTATTCGACTTCCCCTACCGTCCGGCGAAATGATGCAAGTTTACGATGAGAAACCCTGCCGCGGATTGAAGATCATGTCGTGTATCAAGGCTAGGAAGTACCTGAAGAAGAAATACTTTGCGTTCCTGGCTCACGTGGTAGAGAAGAATCCGGAGAAGAAAGCAATTGGAGACGTTCCGGTCATCAGAGATTATCCGGATGTATTCCCAGAAGACTTGCCTCCACTACCACCAATCAGGCAAGTGGAGTTTAGAATCGATCTCGTCCCCGGAGCAAACCCAGTGGCGAAGTCACCATATCGATTAGAACCGTCTGAGATGCAAGAACTGTCTAGTCAACTCCAAGAACTTCTAGACAAAGGTTTCATAAGACCGATTTTCTCTCCTTGGGGAGCTCCAGTTCTCTTTGTCAACAAGAAAGATGGTTCATTTCGTATGTGCATTGATTATCGTGAGCTAAACAAGTTAACAATCAAGAACAGATATCCTCTACCTAGGATCGATGATCTATTTGATCAATTACAGGGAGCGACGTGCTTTTCTAAAATTGATTTACGATCCGGGTATCATCAGTTACGAGTAAATGATGAGGATATACCAAAGACTGCGTTTAGGACTCGATATGGGCACTACGAGTTCGTGGTTATGCCGTTTGGACTGACCAATGCACCGGCATTGTTCATGGATTTGATGAATAGAGTCTGCAGGCCATACTTAGATCAGTTTGTTATCGTCTTCATTGATGATATACTGATTTATTCAAAGACGGAGCAAGAACATGAGGATCATTTGAAGAATGTCTTAGAACTACTAAGAGTTGAACAGCTTTATGCTAAATTCTCAAAGTGTGAATTTTGGCTAAAGAAGTTCACTTCTTAGGGCATGTCATTAACAGGGATGGGATACATGTAGATCCAGCGAAGATTGAGGCAATTAAGAACTGGACTACCCCATCTACTCCAACAGAGATTCGTTCATTTCTGGGTCTGGCAGGCTATTACGGAGATTCATCGCGAACTTTTCAAAGATCGCCTTGCCACTTACCACATTGACTCAGAAAAGTCAAGCTTTTATATGGGGACAGAAACTAGAATATGCATTTCAACTTCTTAAACAGAAGTTATGCAACTCCCCTATCCTTAGTCTTCCAGAGGGCAATGATGATTTCATTGTCTACTACGATGCTTTAAACCTTGGACTCGGTTGTGTACTTATGCAACGGGACAAGGTGATTGCATATGCTTCAAGACAGCTTAAGGTTCACGAGAAGAATTATACTACTCATGACATGGAGTTAGGGGCTGTGGCCTTTGCATTGAAGATTTGGAGACACTACCTTTATGGTACTAAATGTGTCATCTATACGGACCATAAGAGCCTACAACACATACTAAATCAGAAGGAACTCAACATGAGACAACGGCGTTGGGTTGAGCTTCTAACTGATTATGACTGTGAGATTCGTTACCACCCGGGTAAAGCCAATGTGGTGGCGGATGCTCTTAGTCATAAGGAACCAGTCAAGCCAATTCGTGTAAGAGCCATGGAGATCAACACACAACCAAACTTGAAAGATCTGATACGTATTGCACAACAACAAGTAGTGATCGACAATCAACTGAAGACAGATTTAGACTGCAGGGTTGAGAGTAAACTAGAACCTCGAGCTGATGGGGTTTATAATTCAACGGTCGTATGCGGATTCCAAAGTCAGAAGAATTGCGCACACTCATCTTTGATGAGGCTCATAAGTCGCGATACTCAGTTCATCCAGGAGCCGATAAGATGTATCAAGACTTGAAAACATCTTACCGGTGGCCGGGAATGAAGAAAGACATAGCACTGTATGTGGGGAAATGTCTAACATGTTCCAAAGTCAAAGCAGAACATCAGAGACCTTCGGGACTTTTGCAGCAACCTGAAATTCCTCAATGGAAATGGGAGCAAATTTCCATGGATTTCATAACAAAGTTGCCAAGAACTCCGCGAGGTTACGATTCGATTTGGGTGATCGTTGATCGACTCACCAAATCTGCTCATTTTCTCCCAATCTGAGAGGATTACAAAATGGAGAAGTTAGCCACCTTGTACATCAACGAAATCATCGCTCGTCATGGTACTCCAACATCAATCATTTCTGATCGTGATAGTCGTTTCACTTCTCGCTTTTGTCAAACATTGCAAAAGGCTTTGGGAACCCGTGTTAATCTTAGTACGGCATATCATCCCCAAACCGACGGTCAAAGCGAAAGGACTATCCAAACACTCGAGGACATGCTTCGTTCTTGTGTGATTGACTTCGGTGGGAGTTGGGATACTCATCTTCCACTCATCGAGTTTCCGTACAACAACAGCTACCATACAAGCATTCAATGTGCACCATTGAAGCCTTATATGGTAGAAAGTGCCGATCACCGGTCTGTTGGACCGAGGTTGGTGACTCACAGGTCGTAGTACCTGAACTCATTCAAGAAAAAACAGACAAGATCAAAATTATTCAATCAAGGCTTAAGGCCGCACGAAATCGGCAAAAGAGTTATGCCGATCGAAGTCGGAAACTGCTTGAGTTTCAAGTCGGTGACCGAGTTTTACTCAAAGTTTCTCCCTGGAAAGGCGTTTTCCGATTTAGGAAGAAAAGGAAACTTGCACCAAGGTACGTTGGACCTTTTGAGATCCTGGAAAGGATTGGTCCCGTAGCCTACAAACTCAAACTTCCTGTGGAGCTAAGCAATGTTTATGATACATTTCATGTATCGAATCTTAAGAAATGCTTGACAGATCATGATGTTCAGATTCCACTGGAAGACATTCAGATTCAAAACAACATGCAATTCATAGAACGTCCGGTCGAAATCATGGATCATGGAGATAAAAGAAACTCAAACGTAGCCGTATCCCGATCGTAAAGATACGATGGGAGGGCAAACGTGGTGCTGAGTTCACCTGGGAACGTGAAGACCAGATGAAGCTTAAGTACCCTCATCTTTTTACAGTACCTTCGACTAGTTAATTTCGGGACGAAATTCCCTTAACTAGGGGAGACTGTAACATCTGTGCATATAGTCATAGTAGTCGTAAATAGTGTTAGAACAATGTGTATTTATGTCCAATCAGTCAATGTGATTCATATGTTCATGATTGTGTTGTGTGTGATAGGATCTTAATTAAATAGGAACAAGTATGTATTATTTATTTACAGTCGATTACGCTAGGCAAGAACAGTATCGTATTATATCGAAACAGTGCTGGGACGACGTCAGATAAGGTAGGTAGCTGGACTCTGGGGTATGCCCTATATATATACTGCGTTCGGTGTAATGGGATAGTGTTAGTGCGTAGTGTTTAGACGAATACTACGACAAGCAAATTAATCAAACCAAATCGTAATGCGTAAGCGAGACTGAGTATAGTTATGGGTGACGATCCATAATAATACGAATGTTGAACTTATAATTACGAGTAAACGGCAATAAATAAATAATACGATCGAAAGACATACGCGATTGCGGGTATACACGTAATTGCATTTGTTTAACGGTCTGTCAACGAACGAAGAATAAAAATATGTAAAATAAATTATTTTACATTTTTACAATTTGAAACTCATCAAAATGATGAGAATAATAATTCTTTTATTTTAAATCGCGTAAAAGTTCCGGAACCGCGATGAAAATGCGAACCGAGCTACCGGAATGAACCCGAATACCAATCGTACTATAAAAGCCTTGAAGAAGGCTTTTCCCCTCATTAATTTCAGCCAAACCCTCTCTCTCTACAATTTTAGTCTCCCACCTCTCACTAGAAAGATCAAACTTCAAACGCGCGTATCTCCTTCGTTTCCTGACGGATTTAGGTGTTCTTGGTGTCCACGCGTAGCTCTCGACATTCCCTACACAGAAGTACAAAGGATCTGGGACTTTCACCAACAGAATCTGAGGTACGAAGCCATGAATGTGCTGAAAAATAGGGTTTTTCATTATCTTGATGTATGTGTTGGTTACCACGTTATAAACCGGCTTTGGGTCTAAACCTTCGAATCTACAACGTTTCAAGGATGTGTCCACGAGTAGGCCTGGTCTGGGAACGATTGGATTAAAGGAATGAGGTGGATGGAGGGGATGATGACAGGTTCGTGGGTGGTGCTCGACCCCAACAGCCTAGGGCCGAACCTGTAGTTCATGGCCGAACCCTACAAGGCCGAACCTTCCTCACCCCAACAACCACGGCGTAAGATTGTAGCCGAACCCAGCATGGCTCCCGAACCCTCGGACATCTAGCTCGACCAGCCGAACCATTAGATACTTAGCGAACCCTTCTTGTATGATGAACGAACCCTGGTTCCTGGCGAACCCATGATGTCTCAGAAGAACCCCATGCATGCATTCACGAACCATACTCACGAACCTTAGGATTTCACGAACCTGCACCGGACCAACTTGCATGGCGCGAACCTTCCATGCAAAAGATAATGCCGAACCTTAAGGCTGCCAGGACCGAACCCCTGCGAACCTTTCAACACTCAAGAACCACGAACCTTGCATCATTATTCACGAACCTTCACTGAACCTAGCATGCAACGAACCCTCATCATCCATAGGCGAACCTTCTCTTCTTGAACCCAAAAGGTTCGCTGACAAAGTGAGCATTCGGCTGAAACAATCATGGGATCCCAAATATTCAAATGGCAGCCCAAACCCTCCGCCCATATAGGTGTAATTAAGCCCAATGAAAGACTCCACACATTTATATGGCCCAACAAATCAATAAACCGGTCTAAGGCCCAATCATCTTTCGGCCCATGTCTAACCTAAGAGGCCCATGATCTTTGTTTAAGCAACTATGGTTTCATGGACTCAAGGCCCAATGTTTGGCCCACGACTTAAATAAATTGTGAATTTATCTTAATCCGGTTAAGTCTATAACTTAACATAATTAAGAGATCAATTCATAATCCCAAAGACTTAAAACAATTCGAACATCTTTTCAAACTACATATTTAACAAGGGTTATCAAAGTCATCAACACATGTTATTTTATGCATAACAAGTTTGTGCATAAAAGGACATGACACATTCTTTTCATGAATCAATTATCAATCAAGTGACTCAATCATGATGTTCAAATTCACACAACATTCATAACATGAGAACAAATTATTCAAGAGTTAATCAAGATCGTGATAACACAAGTCAAGCAATGAATCAAAGTTTATACAATCATCAATATTATATTCTATGTATAATTACAATGATATAGGAACCAGTTAGAAGTCTTGTTTGCTACTTGCTACTTGTTATAGTTCAGAGTCTACTGCAGACAGGTGAGAACTTTAGCCCCCTCTTTTACTGTTTTACAACTGTTTTGGGGTGGAACACGTGACCAAATTACTCTTATTACAATCATATTTCAATATTCAGAATTTATGCTATTATGCAAACATTACAGGTTCACTGTAAAAATTCAACGGATTCATCAACTGTTTTACAGGATTTATCAAATGTCTTATAAAGAATTTTATCAACTGTTAAACATTTTTCTATTAAGAAGGTTTTATAAAGTTTCTTTAAACTGTTTTATACCAATTCTACACAAATGGTTTTATAAGTGTTAAACACTTTTAAAGAATAAGTTTTATAAACTCATTATTAAAATCTTGTGTTTTTGATAAACGATATTTATAAACCTTGTTATTATACAAGGACACTATTCGCTGTATTAAATCAAAGGTTTCAAAACAAGGTTTCAAATCAATGGTTTTCATAGTGGTATTCAAACAAAGGATGTCAATTCATGGTAATCAAACAAGTTATTTCAATCATTGGTATTCATGGTATTCACGAGAAGTTTTCAAACCATGGAAATCAAATAAGGCATTAAATCAAAGGGTTTCAATTCAAGTTTTCAAAAGCATGGTGTTCATCGTTGTGAACAAACTTATACACACATCAAGTTACATATTCATTTAGCGTTAGTACTGGGTGATCACAACAAGGAAAAGCGGACACAATTGGGCAGACCTAATTCTGGAGTTAGCTTTTAATTTTTTTTTAAAAGCTAACTGCAGGATTTGGTTACGAATGGTTATATCAATGTTGCTGATAAATTTTCTAACTCCAAACGTAGTTTGGGACATGATTATATGTTGGTTTTCTAACAAACAGTCTGATGACTGTTTGGACACGTTTTACAAACTTGATGTTAGTTTGGGTTGCAACAATCCATGTATTTTCATTCATTGTTTTATACATATGCCTTACAATGCAGATTCATATTTACAAATGTTAAACCTATTGTTCTCACCAACTACTTTTGTAGTTGACAGTTACTTTTCACGTGTTTCAGGTAATCAGGTTTAAGACATTCTAAGGGACAACTAAGGAAACCGTTTTAAGATAGAACAAGATGAAGAAACAAGCTAGGATGGATTAGAAACACACAAAATCCTGATTGTTTAATTGTCTTGTTTAAAGTCTTATTTTGTAAACTATATTTTGGGTCTGTAGTTGTTATTCTTTTGACAGATAGATAAAATGTCTGTAACTAAACAATGGTCTAAACATATTGAAATCTAGTAATGCATTGTGGTTGTTCTCATTCAATACTTGTGCATGATTCAACCATATCGTCACCGCGCCGTGGATTCCGCACACGGCGCAGGGGGTGTGACACCTTCTCTGAGCCCGGATCATTGTACTGATACTACCAGATCAAAGCCAACGCCTCCCTAATATCAGCAGCAGAAACAGGTGCCTATAGAGATGCAGCACAAAGAACCGAAAATAAAGCAATTGAAGAAGCCGTCAAAGCTATGCGAAATCTCCAAGCAGTACTGGACTGTAAAGCCCAAATCTGTCTTTCAAAAACCACCAGAGATAATTATTGGGGAGATCATTGGCCCGATATCAAAAGGCAAAACCTAGAGGCCCGTAGACTGCTCATCAGGACTAAAGCCTTATGCAAAGAATTGGGCCGAACCACAATCTGAAGCCCAAAATCAAAGAAAGTTTCTAGAAGAGGACGTAATGAGTGACGTCAAAGACCTCAATTATGAATACCACCACTATAAAAAGAATAATAAAAGGACAGTGTATGCGAATCGTTTTTCAAGATATGACAAGACAGTGCCAACATCTTACACTCCCTTTCCTTATCCCTCGTCGAACCTTTAGTTAGTGGTGGGACCACCTATGTTTAATTATCAGAAATAATTGTCCTTTGGATTGGGAAAGGACATGATTATGTTTTACCTGCCAGAAAGGATATTCGCATATTCCTTATGGAATACGCGTTTTATTTAGGCTATATAAGGTTGTTTAGTTTGCCGTTTGTGTCATTGAATCCTTTAATTTCCTCTCATTGTAACATATTCAGTGTTTTGAAATAAAAGCAGTTTGTTGTACGAACATCTTTTTTCCATTTTATTTTACAAGCATCTTCCAATTATTGAGTAAAAACCTTCTCAAGATCCTTTATTATTACAAGAACCAGTTCCCACTAGTATCAGAGCTTGGTTCTAAGCTAAAATATGTTAGCTTAAATATTTTTATACTAGGTCTATGACCTAATTGTCATATCTAACTATTTCCTTCAAAAGTCTTATTACATAAGTTAAAAGCAAATTCATGTATATTATATCTTGTTATAAGAATCCAATAATATGAACAAAGGAAGGCAACAAAAGACCAGGAAAGTGCCCGTGCAAAAGAAGGCTATAAGGGAGAGTACAGGGTGAGTAGATTCCAATGTTCATATTAACAGGATAAAGATGCTAAGTATATGAATACATGAATAAGTTTTTAAACTTATGTCAGAACGATTAGAGAAAGAAATAAAAGATTGGTATGATAACTCAAGGGTTGTAGACCTAGAATACTTAAATCTTGAATTACCAAAACCCGTCAATAGGTTTTCGATTGATAACCTAAAGTTCAACTGCTTTCATGAAAATCAAGTTAAACACAACATCTTCTCAGACAATCGTCATTTAAACTTCGTTTCAGATATCTTACTAAATATTAACCAAAATCTCAAGTTTAGTTACGACAGATTAGGGTTAAATACTAGATATAATATATTGGGTTTTCAAAAACAAAAAATTAGAGGGGAAATTCTTGAAAACAAAATCAGCAAACTAGAAAAGGACCTCACGTCCATCAAAAATACCCAAAAACAATTAGCAAAAGATATACTTGAAAATAAGCCTCTCACAAGAAAAGAAATCTTATCTTTAGTTCAAGAAATTGCTAAACAACCAAAGCTGGGAGAAGAGCAAGCCTTAAAACTTTCAGAAGATCTTAATCAGAAGGTCCAAAAGGTAGAGCACCTTTTGCTCGAAGTTAAGGCGCTAATTACTGGATGAGCCTAGCCAATCAAAGGGCAAGTCTAGAATATCAAGAAGCTGTTAAAGCCACAGAAGAAATTGAATCACCATCACTGGGATTCATAAGACCCACAGACTTTAAGTCAGGAGTAAATTCCCTCAATTCCGCAATCATCAAGCAGAACAACACCTTAATTTACCTGGCGGTCAAACAAGTTCAGAAAGTTGAAAAGGTAAAACGAAACTTAGAAGAATTGGGAAAAAAGGAGTGAAACCCCTTGATTTAGAAGAATCAATTGAAGGGCTTACGAAAAGGCTAAACAGTCTTTCAATCACAGGAAAGACAATTATTGAAAGAAAACAAGGACCTATCTACGTATACAGAGATCCAAAAAAAGATCTTTAAAGAAGAATACGAGAAAGAGGTTCAATCTAAGAAAGAAAAATGAATTTGGGGCATAGACCCAGTGTTGTGGGAAGAACTGCTATCCAAACACAAACGAATCTTCCAACACAGGAAGACCAGGTTCGCAGTTACCGCGTCAATGCAAGGAGAATGTATAATCTTAGCCGATCCGTGAGAAACAGGTTCGGTCAAGGTTACAGAAGAAACCTAGAAGCAGAACTAAACCCAGACCACAATTGGAAATATCAAGGCAGAAGAGGGCTGAATTGGTGCCAGCAGAAGTGCTTTATGGAAATAACAGACAAACAGTCAGGCATAGAGTCTACCAACATTATTCAGAACAAAGAATACTGTGAGTAGGAGACACGCAAACGGAAATAAGACTCTGTAACGAGCAAAGTTATATACGTCTCCGCGAATCAGGAATGCAACACATCCATCTTGGAATGTTCATGATCCGAATTCATACCCTGCACAAACGAGGTGCTGGTACCACAGCACTTATTGTACTAAGGGATACACGATGGGGAGATGATAGACAAATAATTGGAACAATGGAAGTGGACCTATCAGCAGGAACCCAACTTATATACATGGTACCAGACATGGTACTCAGCATAGATGATTTCCATAGCCATGTACAAGTTGCAATACAGACACATGGGTATGACGAATGGCAAGAAGGGGAAAGTAACCTGCTAATCACAGTAGGTCTTGTTGGGCGAATTTCCAACACAAGTTATAAAGGTTTTCAGTATAACATAGAAAATGTGGTAGATCATTTGGCTACCAATGGGATCACAGCCATTTCCGGAGAAAGAAGAAGTATCAATGAATTAGAAGGGATGAGTTGGAATCTAAAACCAACAACAAATACAACAGTTAGAATACCAGCACGAGTTCAAATATCTCAAAGGTTTGACAGGACAGTATGTCTGAGGTTCCAATCATACAGGAATAATCCCCAGCCTGCAAGATTCTCAGTAGATCACACAGATCAGGAAACACTTGGTGAAGAGAACATGGAAGAATTCATAGGAATGGTTTTTCAAGAAGAACAACATCTGCCATATGATGTATGTTTCTGTACAGTATGTTTGTCAGAAGCACAAAGGCAGGAGGAAGAACCACTAAATCAAAAAAATAAGGGTAACAAGCCTCCTAAGGATAAAAGGAAATCAGGGGAAAAATGGTCGACTCTTGGCCAACCATCAGGAGGATGGGATTATTATGTTAGATATGATAATCTTGAAGAAACAACACCAATTGATCAAATCATTGCAATAGGTTGGGATGAGGAATATGAAGAGGACCCACTAAAAGATAACCTCAACAAAGGAAAGGTTATAATCAAGGAAGAGAACTCAAATGATGAAAGTGAAGATGAATTTGAAGAAGAAATAAAGATGCTCCAAATAATCGCGGCTTCGGGAAAGGAATATTTAAATAAGGGTAGAATAAGCAGCGGGCTGAAAGATGTGCCGTACAATTCTACCCAACACCAATCAAATTTACCCAAGTATTGGGCAAAGAAAGGGTTCCTAAGTCAAAAGCTAAAAGCTGACAACAGAAACAGGCAAATGTGGAATTATACTCCAAACCTGGAAGAAAGAGAATTGACAGGAAAATTGAAAACCAATGAGGAAAGAATAAGGGTAAATGCAGAAAAGAAGATAAAGGAAAGGTATGAAAGAATATATAAGGAACCCTACACTGAAGAAAAAATATTCCATACAGCAGAAGATGAAGAATGGGACGAGTCAAACTACCAGGAATTAAACAGACTCATAAGAAGGGTGGAAGAAATGGCCTTTCCCTCAACAGAAGACAGTGGCTCAAATATGTATAATCCTCCACCAGAACCAGTAATGGGACCCCCTGTATACCCGCCAGCAAGAGACTCTCAAAGTACTGTGAAAAATTATTCGTACAAGAGAGGAATATTCAGAGGAGGGTATGGGCAGTATCATGATTCTCAATGGACACTACCACCAGCAATGACAAAAACTGAAGCCATGCTTGTACTACCATCCGATCCAGGCTTATGGGTTGATGTTATAGCAACATGGGAGTCAATCACTATCAATAAACTAAACAAATTAACTTGGGCTGACAACAAAGCAAAGTTAGTATTCGTTGAAAACCTTCTTGGAGAAAATGAAAAAAAGCTATGGCAGCAATGGAGAACAACATTCCCAGAACCATACACTGCCCTTGAAGCAATGGCTAATGATCCTCAAAATATAACCTCCCAAATAAGGCAGATAATTCTGATGGAAGACCCCTACAGAGGATCAACAGAAGAACAAGATATAGCCTACAGAAACTTAGAAAGAATAATATGCTCTGACACAAAAGATCTATGGAAATTCATGAATGAATTCCGAATCTTAGCAATCAAATCAGGAAGATTATTCTTTCTAGCTACAACAAAAAAATTCTTCACAAAGCTACCACCGGTGATATAAAAAAGAATTGAAGAGGCATTCCGTAACAAGTATCCAGGGTTAACAGCTGGAGTGCTGCCTGCAATAAAATTCACTCATAGCTATATCTCTAAAATGTGTATAGGCTTGCATTACAGAAAGAACTACATTATAAGATAACTAGGTTAGTTCCCGTATATTACACGGATTATATAAAAAAATATAACGAATAATTATCAATGAAATTTAGAAAATATAAGAAGATTTTTAATATAAAACAGAATTACAATTTCGTATTATTTAATATTTTAAGTATTATAATAATATTATTATTTCTTTAAACATCTTTTTTTATAATTCGTTTTTCCTTAAACATTGTGTTCAAATAATTATTTTTAAAAATTTTATAATTTATAATAATTTTTTTTAAAAAGTGTGTTTTTAATATTGATATATTTTCATGTATTAAAAAAATCTTTTTTATTTTAAAAATGCATAAAAAGTATATTTACAATTTAATATTATTATTTAATGTTAGATGTATTTAATAGAAGAGAGAAGTGGGAAATGAATGTTGAGATGTTCTAAAATCATGACATGTGACACTAAAACCTTTATTTATTAGTATAAGTAGATTATAAAAAGATTGAGGCCCTGATTTTTAAGTGGGATTAGGCTCTAGTTTGACCCAATAACCCATATGATCTAACCCTACCATAATAGATAGATTTTAACAAGAGGCTTAGCTTGAAAAAAAAATTAAAAATATATAAACAAAAATGTTTAAGGGGACATGCCCTTGGATAGTTGGATACGACACGGTTCCAACACCAACAAATGAACCTAAACAGGGGACTCAATAACAAGATGCGTCCACCATCAACAAAAATGGCAAATCAAAGCGACATTATGAAGACCAGGGGAAGCAAGTCTTAAGTAAGAAGGCCTATTAACCTTGTGACCAGACACCATCTTTATCATTAGAACGGTAGATCCGCAACCTAGAGTCCAAAGTAAAAGGCCGTTTACATGATCATGACCATCTCCTAAGCCGGCTGAAGTAGAGGTGCAAAACCGGTTATGGGTTCAAACGGGTTTTGGTTTTGGTAACAAAGTTAATAATCGGTTCCGGTTAGGGTTGGGTTTTGATCGGGTTTTGGCTGGTTTTGATTCCAGTTTTGGCTGGGTAAAGGTGGAACCAGTTATGGTAATTCCGGTTCCGGTTCTGATTTCGGTTACGATTTATCTGAGAAACCAGAACCAACTGTACTCGTCGGTTCGGGTAGGACTGGTTCCGGTTCGGGTTTTTGGTTCCGGGTTTTTTGCCCATCTCTAGGCTTAGTGGCCTTCCTATTGGATATTTTGGGTCTTGGGTTGGCCCATAAAAGAAAAACAAGGCCTAAAGCCTTAGATTCCCACAACGTTAACCAAGTCGAATAGATTGAGTGTGGGCCTTTTGAACTTCAATAGTAGCCCAACAAAATTTTATACAAACCTTTAAATAAAAGGTAAAATTACATATCTCCTTTTTTAGGTCTAATTACATATATATATATATATATATATATATACCCAACAAAAAATTTTAATTACATATATACCATTCTTTTAAAGTCTAATTATATATATATCCAACTAAAAAATTTAAATACATATATACCTAACTTTACTCCATTTGCACATTGTAATTCTTTGAATGTAAACATAAGTAAACACTAAATTTGTTACGACTCTAACTCCGTCAATTAAAAATAAAAAAAAAAAGACACGAAAAAAAAGAAGCAAAAACACTAAAAAAAAGTGGAAAAAAAGTAAAATAGGGGTATATTTGAAGCAAGGGTAAAATATGTATAATAATTTTTTTTAAAGTAAGGGTAAAACAATAATTCCTTAATTCATTTTAATTAAAATGGGTATATTTGAAATTTTTAGAATTAAAGGAGGTGATATATGTAATTAAAATTTTGAATTGGGTATATATGCAATAGATGAAATTTATAAGGATATATGTAATTGCCTAAATAAAAAACAGCCGCCACCGTAAACCTTGACCCATACCGCCATACGTCAAGGCTCAAGCTACCATCTTAGGCCTTGGAATCTTTCCCAACGAACAAAACAGCACACGTTTTACAATCCATCTTAGCCGAACCCTTACAATAAAAATCAGACAGTTGGGGACATTTCATGTTACTTTTTAAACAGAGGCATTTTTGTTATTTCATTACTTGTAACGGGAGAAAGTTAACGTCTATTCAAGCTTGAGACAATTTCATGTTACCCGCTATTATGCCTGGCAAAATGGGCCGGTCGGGTTGGGTAATAAGTCAGAACGGGTTCGGGTCATGATGGATCCAGGTAAAGACGGGTTATTTTAAAAAATGGTAATTTTGGTTCAGGTTAGAACGGGTTTTGTTAAAAATGGTTTCGGGTTAGAACGGGTCATCTTTAAAAATGGTCATTTTGGTCCAGGTTAGAACAACTTTTGTCAAAAACGGTTTCAGGTCAGAACGAGTCGTCTTAAAAAATGGTCATTTTGGTCCGGGTTAGAACGAGTTTTGTCAAAAATGGTTTCGGGACAGAACGGGGTTATCTTAAAAAATGAAAACTAATCAGCTCAAACAAAAATATTTCAAATAATATAAATAAAGAACCAACATTTTTCAAAAGATGGTTGAAGCATAATTTATTTAAACCTTGAACTGGTCTATATTTAGTAAATAAAAATCAAAACATAAACACCAAAGATATAATCCAAAAGATCAAATAGTATAATTAATATATGATGAAAAATATAGGAACATTAGAGATTAAAACAATTGCGCGCGCGCATATGCATGCATACATACATACATACTGTTTCGGGTAAAAATTAACAAGTATAACTTTTAGCAAAACCGAATTAGTTTAGTGGGGTATCGTGCTTAACAATTAATAAAATAGTTTAACAGTAATGTTTGACAAGAATATCCCTAAGGATTCCTAGGGATATTTCAGAATATAAAATAGAAAAAACAGCCAAACACACGAGATTTATACGAGGAAAAGCCCTTAATCCCTTAGGATTGCCGGCATAAAAACCTCGGGAGGTGACAATCGTCACTCTGCCTTGTTTATATTAAACTAACAAAGTAAATAGTACAAAGAAAGAGCACAAATGATCGATTGCTAAGTGTTGATTGTCTTCGAATGTGTATAACACTGTAAATGCAATTGCGAGTAGTGAAAGAGTGATCAGATGTGTGCGAGTTGTTTCCTAAATCGATCATAAGCCTCAATTTATAGTCAAAAATATACAATATCAGTCAAAAGTCGTTCCTTATAAATCGGTCCATTCTCCAATCATGCGTCGAACACTTCTTATGAACGTTGGCATGAATTCCACGTTTCTTCTTCTAGTTCCGGAAGAATAGGCATGCTTGTTACATAATCTGTTGACTTAATTCAAATATTAGTAGCACATGTGGAATTAAATAATAACAATAATATTTATATTATTATTATGTGCAATCAAGTCATCAGATCACATAAAGTTATATACGCAAATATTCATAATTATCTTGAAATATTCCGTATCTCAAAACATTCTGAATTATAAGACAACTTTTTTCAGGTATAACAATTGCCCCCAAATTCTTATTACCGCTTTAACGGGTGGTAAGAATTTGAAATTAACCGTTTATTTTGGCTCCTGATTTAAATTTTGAATTTTAAATGTGATGTGACCGTTTGGCAGATTAGTTATTATTGTGGCGGTTTCCCACATATTCCAGTCGTTTGCGCAGGATATAATGATCATTTCCCTTCCATTTGATGCCATCGTCTTCTACAGGATCTTGCTGTAAGTTTCTTTTATCCTCTCCTTCAATTTTTAATTTTTTCTTTGAAAATGTCTGGATAATCTTCCTCTTCTGATTTCGACTCAAATGATTTTACTGATCAAAACATTCTAAGTCTGAATCGTCAAAACAGAAATGTTTTGAACGATGATAGAATCGATCTGCTGCGTCTTTCTAAAACATTTCCTGATGAAACCACATTTCATCATTTTTCTGAAAATCTTAAGGCCGATCATGTGTCACCTACTTGGATATGTTTTCCAGAGTATCCATTCACCTTGGGGTTAAAATATCCTTTTCCCGACCTCATCCTCAATTTCTTTTTAACTACCAAACTCTGTTTTCCGCAACTTATGCCTATGGGATGGCGTCTTCTTCATACCCTTGATCAACTAAACCATCACTTCGGTTTAGATATCGGTATCCCTGAAATATCCTTGATGTACCAACTTAGAACCCACGGGTCATCTCGATTCGTTCTTCAGAGACGGAGTGGGGCTCCCGTCTTAGTTTCTGGAATTACGTTTAATGAAGATGAGTGGAGAAATAGGTTCTTTTTCGTGAAAAGAAGTTCTATCCCACATGGGGAAATCCTTCCTTTCAAATGGGTAGAAAAGGGTAGGATTTTTAGGATTTTCTTTATTAATCAAGACTTATTACTGTTTAATTTTGCTTATTATGTTTTTATTTTGTTGTAGCTCCTAAATTCGAGTCACTCGTCGCAGAAGAAGAAAATAGCAGAAACAGAATCCGTTCCTTGTTGAGAATCGACGAACAGCACAGAAAATTTGGTGCTAACCTCGGAATAGTCACTCCAATGGCCTCTGGTATATTAAAAATATTTTGACATTCCTAAATATTCTTAGTTATTCCTAACTATTCTGATTTATTTCGCAGAATCTACTTTCAACCTTGAAGACCTCGACACCTTCTTTGCTGTGAAGAAGGAGAAAACCAGTCCTACTGCCCCCAAACCTCGTGCTATGACTACCCGCTCTTCAAAGAGTACCAAGAAACGCAAAGGGGTGGACACTGTGGATCTCGAGGAGCCGTCTGACCTGTCTATTCCTGATCTTCTAAAAAGGGTATATAAACTATTCTTTTTGGTTAATGATATATTCCTACATATTCTGAATGATCTCTATTTTGTAGGTCTCTGCTAAATACGCCTCAGAAAAAGAACAGAACGAGAAGCAGATTGAGGTCCTAGAAGATCAGAAGAAGATCTTCACAGCCAAAGCCGGTCACTTCGAGAAAGAGCTAGCCAAGGTCAAAAAGCAAATGAAAGACATGGAAGCCACCCACAAGCTTCAATTCAAAGAGCATATTGATGGAGCCAAAAAATCTGCCGCCATAGCCGTGTTAAGGGCCAAAATCCAGCTGGTGAATCAGGCCAAGGCTGAAGGTGTGGATTCTTTGGCCAAGAATATGAAGGAGTGGGGCAAGATATTGGCGACCCTGGCTGGTGACAAGGCTGAAGCTTCTGTAGATGTGAATAAGGCTGGCGAGGTGGGTGAGACTAGCAAGACAGGTAATGTGGAGGTGACAGGTGCGGAGGCTGATGTTGTGGAGCAGGAGGTGACGATGGGCGATGAGGACAATGATGCGAAGGTCTGAGCCCATCTTTTTCAATGGTTGGTGTTTGTGTTTTCTGATGATGTAATGATTTTAAACAATAGCTCTTTAGGAAAGTCTCCTAGAATTGGGGCAGACAATATTAGAAGTCAAAGTGGAGGGACCATGAGTTTCATGGCGAAGCTTTGATCTTCTTTTTAACTTTTGTTTTAACATATCAAATGGAGGGACCATGAGTTTCATGGCGAAGTTTGATATGTTAAACTTTTAAATGTTTTTGGGTTATTAATATAACAGTCATGTTGGGTTATATTTCAGCGTTTCCTAGTTTATTTTTAGATATCCTTAAATATTCTAAAGTATTTTGAATTTGACAAGTGCTACCGTTCTGTTTGACTTGAGTTATGTAACTCTTCATACGTCAAACATATAAGTCAAGAGTAGTTCTTCACAAGTTTTATCAGGTATTCTTAGGAATAAAAAAATAATTAGGTATAGTCTTAAACTCAATCTGAATATCAAATATTATATTCAGTTTTGAATATTTATTTCAGAGTTTTTATTCATGAGTATAGTTATAATTTTTAAGACACATTCGAATATTCATAAGCATTCATCAATTTAATTAATGTTCATAAAGATTAGATTTCGTATTTGTTCATATGTTCTATTGAAGAGTGTTTAGAGCATATTTCAGGTGACTAATATATACCCGAAATATTTAGGAATAAATAAGGATATTCTAAGCTATATTTAGCCTAATTTGGCTAGTGTCTTAATTGTATGCATGGTCGAAAATAATTTAGATATATGCTTAAAAATTATTGATGTAACATTTTGTATAAAGACAGATGTAGTGCATACTATCAATTATTAAAATATGTTTCCAAATATTCAAAAATGAAAAATATCATAGTAAATTAGAAGAGTTAAGAAACAGGTACCAATTTCGGGAGATAGTAGATTTAGTTTGAAATCTTCTTCGTTCCTGTTATGATATCAAAAACATTCCATACCTGAATATCCCCAATTGTTTTGCGATATTCCTGAGTATCCTTGAAATTCAGTCCTGCACAAATAGAAAAACAAGAAAACTTGGGACAAGCCCAAGATACTGGCGACAAGGCCGATTAAACTGGCGACTATGGCCGGAATACTGGCGACTAAGGCCGGAATACTGGCGACTAAGGCCGGAATACTGGCGACAAGGCCGAGATACTGGCGACTGAGGCCACTGGCGACTAAGGCCGGAATACTGGCGACAAGGCCACTGGCGACTAAGGCCGGAATACTGGCGACTAAGGCCGGGATACTGGCGACTAGGCCGGAATTTGGAGGATCCCTGGTAATAGATTTTGAAAATGAAATTGTCAGCCACTCATGCGTGTACTGGTCCCAAAATCTCCAACTATACCGGGATATTTCGAAGGATCCTTATTTATAGCCCTTGATAATGAAATTGTCAGCCACTCATGCGTGTACTGGTCCCATCATCTCAAACTATAATAGGATAAACGTGCGCAACTGGCGAGGGCATGAGCCCTAAGTCTTCATAAGAGACAAGAGTCTCTTGAGTTTTGATTTCAGGTCAAAACTTTGCAGCTGGACATAAAGTCAGTGCGGGGTCTTCATCAAGTTCTGATTTCAGGTCAGATCTTGGGTTAAGACATAAAGTCTCATCTCTTCTCCTGCTATACCTACAAAACAATAAGATTTTTGCATTGCTGGGAACCAGGAATCCTGATGCCCCTCGTATGCTTGATTAGTAGCATGGTAATTAGGAATATACAAGAATATATAGGCATATATAAGAATAATTATAAATATTCAGAAATACGAATGCAGAGTGTAACTTAATAAGTTTTAAATAAAGTACAACTTAAGATGAATGGCATTCCAAGATCTTGGAAGAGGTTCTCCTTCCATGTTGGTTAACTTGTATGCACCTTTTCCAGCTTCGGAATCTATCCTATAGGGTCCTTCCCATTTCGGAGCAAGTTTTCCATCAGCTGGGTTGGTGGTATTCTGAAATGCCTTTCTTAGAACCAAGTCACCAACTTGAAATCTTCGTATCCTAATATTCTTGTTATATGATTTGGCTGTCTTTTGTTGATATGTTGCCATCCTTATCCTTGCAATATCCCTAAGTTCATCAATAGTATCTAGATCCTCAGAGAGTGTTTCCTTATTGGATTCTAGATTTTGCAGGCTTAACCCTGCAGTAGGGATAACCATTTCAGTTGGGAGAACGGCTTCAGAACCATACACTAAGGAGAATGGCGTTTGACCAGTTGCATTCTTTGTGGTTGTTCTATCAGCCCATAGGACAAATGGAAGTTCTTCAGCCCACTTTCCTTTCTTGGATCCCAACTTTTTCTTAAGGTTGTTGATTATAATCTTGTTGCTTGATTCTGCTTGACCATTAGCTTGAGGATGTAGAGGTGATCATTTTTATGCCCCAGCTTTCACAAAAGTTTGTGGTCCTTTTGCCTATAAATTGAGACCCATTGTCACAAGTGATTTCTGCGGGTATTCCAAATCTGGTCAGGATATTCCTCTTTATGAATGAGATTACTTCTTTTTCTCTAACTTGTACGAAGGCTTCTGCCTCAATCCATTTTGAGAAATAATCTGTCATAGCAAGCATAAACACCTTTCCTCCAGGTGCTTTAGGTAGCTTTCCTACTATATCCATTCCCCATTTCATGAATGGCCATGATGAGACTATTGGATGTAGAGGTTCAGCTGGTTGATGAGGTATATTGCTATGTCTCTGACAAGCATCACATTTCTGGGAATAAGACATTGCGTCTCTTCTCATAGTTGGCCAAAAGTATCCTGTTCTCAGGATCTTTGAGAATAATGCTCTACCCCCAGTGTGGCTTCCACAATCTCCTTCATGGATATCTTTCATTACTTCCAAACTTTCGGGTTTCTCCAAACACCTTAAGTATGGGCCTGATATTGATTTCCTATATAAGATATCTCGTAGGATTGTGTATCTAGATACTTTTGCTTTAAAAGCTCTAGGATTTGTTTCTTCATCAGGTATTTTTCCTGTTTGAAGATAGTTCTTGATAGGGGTAGTCCAGGATATTTCATGTGCTTCTGAGTGAAGAACTTCGGTATTCTCGGGTTCACTATCCTGATCTATATCCTGCAAATCTATCGCTGGTCTTAAAATATGTAGGATAGGAATATTAATATCTTCAGGAATTCTTAGGGATGATGCTAAGTTTGCCAATGCATCCGCCTCAGCATTCTCATCTCTTGGTACTTGAGCGATATCAAAGTAGTAAAAATATCCTGAAATATCCTTAACTATTTCTAAGTATTTTGCCAATTTATCTCCTTTAGTCATATAAGATCCATTAAATTGATTGGCTATTAGTAGGGAATCGACAAAAACATGTAAGTTTCTAATGTTCATATCCCTAGCTAATTGAAGTCCTGCTATTAGGGCCTCGTATTCTGCCTCATTGTTAGTTGCTTGAAATTCGCAACTAATCGATTGGGGTATTATGTCCCCCTGTGGCGATTTTAGTATAATGCCTAGTCATGTTCCTCTTATATTCGAAGATCCATCTGTGAATAAAGTCCACTCACCAGTATCCTCATCTAAGAGTTTTACTTCTAGATCCACTTCTGGTTGTAGATCACTACTAAAATCAGCCACAAAGTCTGCTAAAGCTTGTGACTTGATTGCTGTCCTTGGTTCATAGATCAAATCGTAGGTGCTGAGTTTAACTGACCATTTTGCCATCCTTCCTGATAGCTCCGGTTTTCTCAGCACAGATTTGACAGGATAATTTGTTTTAATGTGTATTCTATGTGTTTCAAAGTAATGTCTTAGCTTAGTTGATGCCATAACCAAAGCTAAAATTAGCTTTTCTAAATGAGAATATCTAGTCTCAGCATCTACTAAGCTCTTACTTACATAGTATACAGGGTGCTGTGATCCCTGATGATCCTTAACTAACACAGCACTTACAGTAGTTCGGGATACTGCTAAGTATAGTGATAGTGGTTCACCATTTTCTGGTCTCATGAGCAACGGTGGTGAGGATAAATATTCTTTTAGATCCTGAAGTGCCTTCTCATGCTCTGCATCCCATTGGAACTTCTTATTCTTTTTAAGGATATCGTAGAATCCTTTAAATTTTTCGGAAGACCTTGAGATGAATCTATTAAGTGCAGCTATTCTTCCCGTTAATTTTTGTACTTCTTTTATGTTCTTTGGGGATTTGAGGTTTAAGATTGCTTGAATTTGTTCCGGGCTAGCCTCTATCCCTCTTTTAGTGACCATATATCCCAAGAACTTTCCTGATCTTACCCCAAAATGACACTTAGATGGGTTAAGTTTCATATTATAGTGGTCCAGGATATCGAAGGATTCCTGAAGATCCTTAAGGTGATTCTCAGTTATTTTCGATTTGACCACCATATCATCTATATATACTTCCATAGTGTCCCCCAGTTTCTCTTTGAACATCATGTTAACGAGTCTCTGGTATGTGGCTCCAGCATTCTTCAAGCCAAATGGCATTGCTGTATAGCAATATATTCCTGTTGGCGTCATGAAAGCTGTGTCTTCTTGGTTTCGAAGGTTCCATTTGAATTTGTTGAAAGCCTGCTGATGCGTCCATGAAAGTTAACATTTCATGTCCTGCTGTTGCATCTACCATGGAATCTATATGTGGTAATGGAAATGGGTCTTTAGGACAAGCCTTGTTGAGGTCTGTGTAATCTACACAAACTCTCCATTTTCCATTCTTCTTTTGAACCACGACTACGTTGGCTAGCCACTTTGGAAATTTCACCTCTCTAATCATTTTTGCTTTTAGGAGTTTCTCTACTTCCTCTTGAATGATTAGATTTCTTTCGGGTGCAAACTTCCTTCTCTTCTGGTGGACAGGCTTGATATTCCTATCTATTCCTAATTTATGTGTAATCACATCTGAGGATATTCCTGTCATATCCTCATGTTTCCATGCGAATGTGGAAACTCTTGATTTCAGAAAAGAAATCAGTTTCTTTTCAATATCCTCAGGGATACTAGTTCCTATAAGGACTTTTACCTCAGGATCATTGGGATTTAAAGGTATTTCCTTTACTTCTTTTTCCCTATATTCCTGAGTATCCCCAAGGTCGCACTTTGATTGCTACGCGGGTGAGGGCCTAGTTGTTCCCTTCATTGAAGACGAGTAGCACTCCTTGGCTTCCTGCTGGTCACTGTTGATCTTCACCACTCCCCACGGTGTCGGTAGCTTGACACATTGATGGTAGGTCGAAGGGACTGCTTTCATGTCATGTATCCAAGGTCTACCTAGTATAATATTGTAACAGGAAAGGGAATCTATAATACAAAAGCGTTGCATAGAGTTTACCCCCTCGATGTATACCGGTAGTTTGATTTCTCCAACAGTGGCCTTAGTTTCGCCACTGAACCCGACTAGGATCAGAGATTTAGTCGTTATCTCTGATTCAGGAATGTTCATCCTTTTTAGTGTTTCTAATTGGATGATGTTGACCGAGCTTCCTCCATCTATCAGTATCCTGCGTACATAGTGGTTAGCGACATATAAAGTAATGACTAACCCATCATGGTGAGGATCCAGGATATCCTTGCGGTCTTGTTCTTCAAAAGACACCACTGTTTCAGTGGTGAGTGTTGATGTCTTTGTGGGTCTCTCTCCGTTTTCCATCTTGGCTTCTTTAGCATGTCTTCTAGCTGCAGAATAAGAGGTACCACAAATATCAGAACCACCAGAAATAAAGTTGATTACCTTTGCATCTTTAGGTGGAGATGTTGCTCTTTTTGGGAATCCGTTGGGATCCTGTCTTCTTTCTTTCTTCTTTCCCAGTAGTTCTTTAAGATGACCTTTGCTTAGTAGGTAGCTTATTTCCTTCCTTAATGCAATGCAGTCTTCCGTTATGTGGCCGAAGTCCTCATGAAAGGCGCACCACTTGGATTTATCCCTTGTCGCAAACTTCTTTTCCTTTGGTGGCCACCTGGCTTTTTCACCTAAATCCTGCATGGCACACATTAATTCAGGGATATCAACAGAAAAACAATATTCTGATATCCTGGGATATTCTTCGTCATCCTCATCTTCTTCCACAGAGTTGATCTTGTGGCTATCGGTCTTGTAGTATGGCTTAGATTTGAATGATTTGCTGTTAGGTGAATCCAATTTTCTCTTTCCTTGATCATTGGGAGGCGTCGTAGTGATCCTTTTCTGGATTTCCTTATCATCCTCCAATCTTATAAACCTCAAGGCACGGTTTCGAACTTCGTCCATGTTCCTGCAGGGGTTCATAACCAAATCATCATAAAATGGCGAGTCCCTTTGTAAACCCATCTTAAATGCTTGAACAGCCGTAGTGATATCGAGATTAGGGATATCCAGGGATTCTTTGCCAAATTTGTTGACATAACTTCTGAGGGATTCGTCGGATCCCTGGGTTACCCTATAGAGATCACTAGTCAGCCTTTCAAATGTCCTGCTACAAGAAAACTAATTGTTAAACAGATTAATTAGGTGAGCAAATGAAGTAATAGAGTAGGGAGGAACGTTAAGCAGCCATTTCAGGGCTGCCCCTGTTAGTGTTGAACCAAATCCTTTACATAAGGATGATTCCTTCAGATGCGGTGGTATAGGGTTAGTTTCCATTCTTTCCCTATATTGCGCCACATGTTCTTCAGGATCAGTGGTTCCATCATACAACTTCATCGTTGGAGTTTGAAATCTTTTCGGGATTTCAGCATCACATATGGGTGGAGCAAATCTGGATATCCTGTGAGTGGTTGTTGGTACTTCCGGGATAGGTTTGACTATTCCTGGTACAGTTGAGATCATATCCCGGAGTTTTTGTATTTCCTTGGCCACTTGAGGAGATATCCCTGAATCCTGCAAAGAACCAAGATTAGTAGTTTCAAATGGAGAATAATTATAAGTGTTGCTAGTAATGGGAGTTAGATAAGAAGTTCCCGGGATATTCGTATTATCCCGAGATATCCTTAACCCTTGAGATCCCGACGGATCTCCCAGACTAGTCTGCATAGGAATAAAGTCTCCAGAGTGGTTTCCGGATATCCCTGATGTCCCAAAATCAAGGATTTTTTGAATTATTGGAGTAGTAGTCTCTGGTCGTTTATTCTTTTCAGCCTTCAAATTCTCCATTTCTCTAAGAAGCCTCTGATTCATTTTCTGTTGATCCAACATTTGCTGCTGAACCTGTTGAAACATACTCAAAATTTCATTGTTAGAAACAAGTATAGGAACAGAAGTGGTCATCTTTGTTGATGGAGCACTTTCAGCCACAAATGTGGTTTTCTTCCCAGGATTGCTAGGATTATCTGACTTCTTGGAAAAAACAGGAATCTGCGAGGATATGTTAGTAGTAGTAGCAGAAATAATAGGTAATGAAGAAGTTGATCTCGGTTGTGAAGCCATTTTTCACTGTATCTTTCGGAAAAACGCCTTTAAACAAGGTTTTAATTATGAAAAACACAAGTTTGCCCCACGGTGGGCGCCAAATTGTTTCGGGTAAAAATTAACAAGTATAACTTTTAGCAAAACCGAATTAGTTTAGTGGGGTATCGTGCTTAACAATTAATAAAATAGTTTAACAGTAATGTTTGACAAGAATATCCCTAAGGATTCCTAGGGATATTTCAGAATATAAAATAGAAAAAACAGCCAAACACACGAGATTTATACGAGGAAAAGCCCTTAATCCCTTAGGATTGCCGGCATAAAAACCTCGAGAGGTGACAATCGTCACTCTGCCTTGTTTATATTAAACTAACAAAGTAAATAGTACAAAGAAAGAGCACAAATGATCGATTGCTAAGTGTTGATTGTCTTCGAATGTGTATAACACTGTAAATGCAATTGCGAGTAGTGAAAGAGTGATCAGATGTGTGCGAGTTGTTTCCTAAATCGATCATAAGCCTCAATTTATAGTCAAAAATATACAATATCAGTCAAAAGTCGTTCCTTATAAATCGGTCCATTCTCCAATCATGCGTCGAACACTTCTTATGAACGTTGGCATGAATTCCACGTTTCTTCTTCTAGTTCCGGAAGAATAGGCATGCTTGTTACATAATCTGTTGACTTAATTCAAATATTAGTAGCACATGTGGAATTAAATAATAACAATAATATTTATATTATTATTATGTAGCAATCAAGTCATCAGATCACATAAAGTTATATACGCAAATATTCATAATTATCTTGAAATATTCCGTATCCCAAAATATTCTGAATTATAAGACAACTTTTTCCAGGTATAACACATACATACATAGAGAGAGAGAGAATGGTTAAATTGTTAACCCTTACTTATTGCAATAACCGAATAACTACATCTTATTACTTTGAAACAACATTAAAGTAAATCTAAATGTGTAGATTTTTTCTCCTTTTTTAATTAATGTAAACGGGGCCTACATTAATTATATTAATTAAAAAATAATAAAAAACATAAACCTTTATATTTACTTTAATGTGAACACAAAGTAATAAGATGTAGTTATTCGGTTATCGCAATAAAGAAATGTTAACAATTGATCATTACCTTATATATATTTAGGGGATGGATCCACTAATAAGAGGTTTTTGCCTAAAAAAAGTAAGAATCATTACAAATTTGACATGTGGCATCATAAAAAGTTTACTACTAAGTAATGTACTCACGAATTGGATTTGAACCAGGAAACCGCTGATCATTTCAGAAAACATATATGCTTTCCCTTTCAACAAAAATACAGTACATAAAACAAAATCCAGTACAAAAAGAAACAAAATAAAGTCAAAAGAAACAAAATCCAGTATAAAAAATCATTAATCTAGTACCAAAAAAATCCACTACAAAAAAATAAAAATTCAGTACAAAAAAATAAAATGTAGTACAAAAAACAAAAATACAGTACAAAAAACACAAAAATCCAGTACAAAAATTCAGTAAAAAAATATAAAACAAATCTAGTACAAATAAATAAAAAATGCAGTACAAAAAATAAGATTTTATATCTAAATTATGATGACACATGTCAAATTATTATTAGTTTTCACAATTTTTAGGAAAAAAAATCTTTTTATTTGATTTTATATATATATATATATATATATATTATCCAGGGTATTATATATTTGATCTTCCAACAAACAAAATCAAAACAATTTAATTCGAGAAAAAAAAACCAAAAAAACAAACGGTAAGGCCATAGGGGTTAACGATATTGACATGAGATTTCCTAATTAGTATAATAAAAGGTAACAGAAGTTGCAAAATTTGTTGTTGGATAATCAATTGGAGTAAAAAAAAATAACGGACGGAAATTGCATAAATCACCGTTGCACAAAAGATGGAATGGAACCATTGATTAATGTCTGAAGAGGAAAGAAAACACCACCCATTATGACCCGCTGATAATTTCACTTGGTCCATTCCAACTCGTAAGTTTTTTTTCCGTCAGCACATTCATCCCATAATTGACCACACCCACTGTATTGTTTATCTTAGGCCCAAAGTAACCCCAACATGGAATAAAACTCACCCAAAATGATCCAAAATTAAATGTTTGGGTTTGTTTTGCCGGGTATACCCGCTATCATGCTATTGAATCTTTTATGTAATTTTTGAATGTTAGGGACTCAGTCTTTAACTATATGGGCTTTTCATGTAATTCAATAATGTAAAACGGGGAGTTAATTACACTATTTTTTAAGATGTTAACTCCTCTATTTATTTTCTAAGATGTTATGTTAGTTATTATATGAATGAGATTTAATGAATATAATTAAGGTGACTGCGTAATATACTCATCTACATAATAAAAAAAATAATTTTGTTCATGTATTTAGATGAATAATCGTCTTCATTAACTTCAAAATCTTCAGAATCTTCTAGTTGATTTACTTCATCCTCATCAGAGCATCCATCTACATTAATTCGATCTTCTTCTTCATCCGTGTCATGCTTGGTGGAGGCAGATTCTTCCATATCTTTCTTTTTAGCAGGGAAATTTCGAGAGTCATGATTGTTGACCATATTATTACAATATCGACACTTTCTTTTTGGCTTTTGGCTATTTATGACAGCCTTCTCCCCAGGACCTATTAGCCGCCTATTCGCCCATAACCTTTATTCCGTATCCCAGGTGATATGGTATACTTAATACTGATTGGTTCAGACACATTTACAACCTCTTGAATCATAACACTTTTATTCTGATGAAATTGTTCATTTGGAAAATCTTGAAATATCTTTTCCTTTATAGGTTCAACTTCTTATCAGGAAATGCAAGTCTTTCACGATCATTCCTAATTTTAAACAGAGGCATTCCTGAACGTGAAACACAATTATGAATATATTACACAATGACCTGAACGTACGTAAAACACAACGATGAATATATTAAACAATGACCTGATCGTAAAACACAAGGATGTGTATATTACACAATGACCTAAACGCAAAACAAAATAATGAGTATATTACACAATGACTTGAACATAGGACACAATGATGCGTATATTACACAATGTTCTGAAGGAAAACATAATGATGAATATATTACACACTAACATGAACGCAAGACACAATGGTGAGTATATTACTTAATGTTCTTAAGATAAAACACAAGGATTAATATATTACACAATGACTTAAACATAAAACACAATGACCAAAATGTATTTTTCAAAAAATAAAGACAATTTATGTTTTTTAAAATTATGAGTTTTAAAAACATAATGGTGAAATAACACAATCATATACTTTTAATACATAAAACATAAAAAATAAATAGGAACAATTTATTTAATGCATAAAAAACAATAAAAAAATAACATAATATGATATAAAAAATAAAATAAAATAATAAAAACATTAAACACAATGACCTTGTAACATTCCTGTAATGTATAACAAATAATTATATTTATTAAATAAGTTATGACGTCATTTAAAATTTTCACCTAAGAGATTATATACATACATACATATGCCAGTTCCGAACAATGGCAATGGTGGTGTTGCAACTCAAATCTGCACTTTCAAACACTTTAACTCATGCAACCCTGCGAAGTTCATTGGATCTGAAGGAGCAACTGGACACCTCCAATGGTTTGAAAGCATTGAAAGCACGTTCCTTCATTCTGACTGTCCTGATAACCTTAAGGTTCGTTATGCCACAAGTGTCTTTCAAAAGAGGGCACTCACTTGGTGGAATGGTGAAAAACGAACAAGGGGTTCGGATGCTGCTATAGCTTTGACCTGGCCTGAGGTCAAGCAACTTATGACCGAGGAATTATGTCCTCGTAACGAGATGAGGAAACTTGAAGCCGAATTTTGGGAGCTCAAGCAAGATAGTGGAGAGAACCTTTCTTATACGACTAGTTTCCACGAACTCAGTTTACTTGTGCCACACTTAGTGACACCTTTGTCTCGAGCTATTGAAAAGTATATTGGTGGACTTCCTATGCAAATCCAAGACACTGCTTTTGGTAGCAAGCCTACAACACTTGAAGATGCAATACGACTTGCTGCAACCTTAACCGACAATTATGCCAAGGCTGGAACTCTGACGAGGAAGGGGTCAAAGATAGCTGAAACAAAGGCCAACACTGATGAGCCTTCTAAAGAGGCCAAAACTGAACCTATCAACCCCACCAAACCAAACACTCACAAGCGGAAGGCTATGAATTTCGCTATGATGACCCCTGTTATTCCTTCTATCCCTCTGAATCAACAAGCGCCACAAAACAATAAACCTTATATGGGGACGAGCCCTCTTTGCAACACTTGCAGATATCATCATCCATCAACTCGACCTTGCAGAATTTGCACCCAATGTGTAATGTATGGTCATTCTGCCAATCACTGCCGAAATGGACCACTTTTGCAGCAAGGTCAACAAATTCAACTGTTAAACCAACGACAAGTGGCACCCGCCAATCCTGCTTTAATAAATGGAAGGGCATGCTACGAATGTGGTGACCTTAATCATCTTAGAAACCAGTGTCCAAGACTCGCAAACAATAACCAAAGAGCAACACGTGCCCGAACTCTTCAACTTGTTGCCCAAGATGCTCAAACTAATCAGGATGTTTGAATGATGCATTCCTGATCAATGATTGTTATGACTTTGTGTTACTTGATTTCAGTACTAATAAAATTTTGCAGTTTATAACTTTGAGCTTTTACTTGGTAGAATACAAACTAGATAGACCATTTAACGTATTAATGGTTTACAGTAAATCTATCGATAGTAACCATATTATGCATAATTATATTATGAACTTTGAGGATCACATTTCATAAATGGATCTTGTATCCACTCAATTGTAGGGTAAACATGCAAGGCAAATTTCCGTTATGGGTGCACACGGAACGTGAATTTGTTATACATGTAAATCCTATGAATGCGAGGAAAAGGACACAATTGAGGAATGATTTTCTTAAACTTCAATTTTGGTTGAAAACTATAAACTATACCTATATGGGTACATGTAAACATCAAAGGTGAAACATTTTCACGTTGTGTTGTATTGGTAGGTGATCGGTCTGCTTTCAAAGTATTGGTGATGTGGTGGGTTGGCTACGGTGTACCCTATATATAAGCACCAACAATACATTGGAAGTAGAATCGAAAGCTTGACCAATGTTAGGATTTATAGATTCGAGTGTTAACATCTAGGAAGCTAATCTTAGTCAAAAAATTATATGGTTGAAAAATATGAACCATACCTATATGGTGAACTATGTGTAAACATCAAACAAAGTGAAACATTTTATGTTGTGTTGTATTGGTAGGCGATTGATATGCTTTCAAGGTATTGATGGTGTGGTGGGTTGGCTGCGGTATACCCTATATATAAGCACCAACAATACTTTGGGAGTACAAATGAAAGCTTGATCAATGTTAGGATTGTAGATTTTGGTGTCATCATCAAGAGAACAAATCTTAGTTAGACCTATAAGTTGAATCAATTGATTTTTGCATACAAAGACTTAGGTTATATTTTTATATACTAATTCAATCAAAGGTCTTAGTAGTTCTTATATCGACACAATTAAACTGTTGATATGAAAAAAAACAAAAGACAAATACCTTATCTATCTACCTTTAGTTGAAAATTCTCAAATTCCAAACCCCACATCGAACATCAACATATGAGGTTAACATTTCACTTGATTTGATCTAATGTATACAATACAACGATTTACATACACCTAACAATAGAACTAATAACAATATAGTACGTTATCCATGATCGTATCATTTGGTGCATTTGTATCGATCGCAAACAATGAAACTTCATACTAACAACCAAAATCCATTCCACAAGACACAATCTTAAAACTTGATGTTGTTATCTTTTGAAAACATTGTGCCTTTAACATATCCTTTACCAAAATGAAATCCACGTAAGACAGCAACGTTGGGGCAAATTGCTAAACGACTTCGATTACGAGGGTTGAATGTTGTCGCTAATGCCCTTAGTCGTAAGAGCCATATCCAATTTCATAGTATACGAATTTAAACTAATCTTTATAACAACATAATTGTGGTTCAACAAATTTCTTTGACCTAAGTCAATTTGCATGTCTTGTGGTATTGAACCTTAATTCGAAACCATATATGATGTTTGGTTTTACCCTGTGAATCGTAATGATCATTTACTCACATTCATGTACGAAACAAATCAAGTCTCGTTATTATATTCATCCTTGTAAATACAAAAGTTATAAGGATCTTCAAGTCCTCTATTGGTGTTCCTTTAACATCATACATGATCATGATGTTTGTTTCACAACTCATTTCTTTTACGACTCGTTTGATTCGATCTCAACACGACTCACTACCATCCTCAAACAGTGGATCAAACCGGACAAAAAAAAATAAAAAATAAAAATCCAAACCCTTGATCTTTGTAACAATCGAAAATTTCGGTAACCGTTTATGTTCAAATTTTATATAATCGTTCGTAAAGTAATTACGATCAAAATGATATAAACGATAAAAACATCTGATAATGTATGGACCGTTTGGGTTCGAAATTTTTATGAACGTTCCCGAAGTGATTACGATCACATTAATATAAGCGGGACCGTTATACGATAAAGTATGAACAAGATATAAGCTCGTGAATATTAAAAATATGTGAGCAAAGTAGAAGGGGGTTTTAAAAATAGAACCTCAAAGTTCAAGGGCCCTAAGTGTAAATATTAAATTAATTCAATCTTTCATTCAAATAAATGTGACGTGTTTGGAGTAATGAAACCGACTCAAAATGTTATACATATCAGTTCGTGAAGGTAAGTACCAGATAACATTCAAAGTTCTTTTCTGATCGACTTTTGTTTTTACGAGTAGAGAAGAGAATCAAGAAGAATAGCTCGATCGTTAAGGTATGTGTTTATGATTCTCATATCGTATTAGTTTAGTCTTGATTGATGAAAGAAACCAACACCATGTTTAGATAAAGTTTTGGTTTTGTATGATGAACATGAACTTGATTCGGTTGAAGCCCAATTACATCTAGATAATGATCAAGTTTTCTTGAGTTTTATGAGGATATAATATGTATGTGTTTCTGGTTGCCTTAAACCCATGTTATTATACAGTAAGTTTAGCAACGCCCTAAGACGAATTAATTAAATAAGAGAATACGCTTATCTAAGCCGAGCAAATAAGTAATCTTTAAGCATAACAAGAATGTAGAGATAAAAATGGTCAAAATGAGTGTAAGCGAAATTTTGAAACAAAGCTCCGAATGAAAGTTACGACATGCCGAAGTTTAGAGCGGTAATCGTAATTTGAGCACCTTCATGATAAGGTTATAATCATGATAATATATGCATATTAATAGGATATCATTCTGAAGTGAGAAAGTAAGGAAAGGAAGAAAAGCTAGCAAATTGTGCGTACTAAGCTCAAGTGAGTTCTTTGTAGCCCTATTTAAATGTTTTATCGTTTTGGGCTGGTATGCATGTTATAAAGTTATTGTATGAAAGTGATTTTAAATTGATTATGGTCAGGTATAAAGAATGTTTTCCGGTAAAGAATGTTTTAAGACTCAACTGCGGTTGAGAAGTAAATGATTTTAAGAGTCTCAGCTGAGATGTAAAGAATGTTTTAAGTCTCAACTCTAGTTGATAAGTAAATGATTTTAAGAGTCTCAGCTGAGGTATAAAGAATGTTTTAAGTCTCAACTGTGGTTGAGAAGTAACTGATTTTCAAAGTCTCGGCCGAGGTCGAGCAGGAAACGTGATATTGAAGTCCTGGCTGCGGTTGGGCAAAACTTGAGCACTGCGATGCGAAGAACTGTTTATGATTATGATGGTTTAAATGGTTAAACCATGTTATGTATGAATGAATGATGTTATGGATATGAATGATGTATGTAAACAAGTCTTGTACCGGTATGAGCTGTCAACTTCGGTTGATAGTTAAAGAGTCTTGTGGAAACACAAGCCTGTCGACTTTGTGTCGCCAGTTGAGGAAATCTTATGCATGCATGAGTTATCAACTTCGGGTTGATAGTTATAGAGTCTTGTATTTATACAAGCCTGTCGACTTCGGATCGTCAGTGTTATAGAGTCTTGTGCTGCACAAGCATGTTGACTTCGGTCAACAGTGAAGGCTAAATTTTTATGCACAGTATGATTGATGTTATAATGATATGTATGTTATGTACTTGAATTAGGTTATGTTATATAAAGATATGAATGAGTAAATATATGAATTATGTTATGTTATGTGATGATCTAAAAGGCTAAAGATTTTTATAAAAATTTAACTTAGAACTCACCAGCGAAAGCTGACTTGATTTACCATGAATGTCAGGTTGAGCAAGTTATGATAAGGATATGATGGCTTGTTGTATGACATGAGGACTACCTATTCAAGAACTGGCATTCCTATTGAGATTAAAGACTAATTTACGAATGTGGTTTAGATGTTTTAATTATGATTAAAGATTATGTGATAATTTTCCCTGCTATGATATACGATTATTCTATGGTTTAAGAACTATGTTTTTGATGCTTTGCCAACCGAGGGGAATCCCAGGGTTCGGGGCCTCTCAATCTTCCACTTGAACTAAGCAACATCCATCGACCTTTCATATGTTGAACTTGAAAATGCTTAATTTCACTATCGTTCTCTTTAATTTCGGGACGAAATTCCTAAAAGTAGTGGAGACTGTAACATTCCTGTAATGTATAACAAATAATTATATTTATTAAATAAGTTATGACGTCATTTAAAATTTTCACCTAAGAGATTATATACATACATATGTATGGTTATACAAATCTATAAATATATATGCGGGAAAACAACCTTGAACATCCTTAATATACATATGTATGTATGTATGTATGTATGTATGTATGTATGTATGTATGTATGTATGTATGTATGTATGTATGTATGTATGTATGTATGTATGTATGTATGTATGTATGTATGTATGTATGTATGTATGTATGTATGTATGTATGTATGTATGTATGTATGTATGTATGTATGTATGTATGTATGTATGTATGTATGTATATGATTAGATATGTAGGTAATTATTTAAAAGTACACAATTTAAAGATATAAAAACAAAAACATATTTTTAAGTTATTTATAAATTTTATAAGATGATAATTAACCTATTTGTAAATAGATAATTAAAACAAATAAATAAATTGTTATTATAAATTTTTAATCACAAAACATTTTATTAAATAAATAAAAACATTTGTAAAATTTAAAATACTTTAAATAAAAAAAACTTTAAATAAATATTATAAATAACCTTGTTTTAATTATATAGAATTTAGAAACATCATAAAATATATATAACTAATTGTCTAATTTAGTTATATTAGTTTAAAGAAATTTGAATAAATTATAAGAATTTTATAAATTTAAAACATTGTCAAAGGTTAATATAAAAAGTTAAAGGGGTAAAATCTACAAATTTTGAAGCTGGAAGCAAAGGGAAAAGAGGGAGGACCAAAACTGCCAAACTCCCAAAGTTCCCTTTCTTCTCCACCCAACCAACCCATGGTCCGATCCATCGACCCAAATACCTCATCTCGACCCGTTTTTGCTTCCCGTTCATTTCCAACGCGGTTACAGCTAATCAAGATCATATATGGCGAGTTTTTAAGCGATTAAATCATTCCCAATCAATAGTTATACGAATTAATAGTGTATCAATCAAAAATCACTACCAAAACTACTAACAAAAACGCGTTTATCAAAATCGACTTAAACGTGTATAGATATCTAATTAAACTAACCCTAAGCATCCTAAGAACCTCTCGAAACTGTCTGTGCATCTAAAACAAACACACAAGCTCAAACAATCAAGAATCAAGACCAAAAGTTTCCGGTTCGCTCCTTCTCTTCTTCCCTCAATCGAAACTCACTCAAACCCGGATTAAGGTAAGTGTTTAATAGCTCTTTCTGATCGTTTTAGGATTAAAAACAAAAGCCCCATGATTGCCCTCACCATCTGTGTCGCAATTGATTGAATTCGATTGAAAAAGAAACTAGGGTTCTTATTTTTGAACCTGATTTGGGGGAAGGGGATTTCGGTTTATGTTATAACCATTCTAAACGGACTACAACCGCGGTCAATGCCCTAGATGAACCGGTTGACTCGTTCGTGTTTGTTTGTGAGGTCACTGGTTCGAACCATTGTCCATCCGGTTTAAACCGGTTTTAGACTATTTTTTTTATATCTTTTAAATTAAAACTCAATTTTAAATTCTATTTTCACCAAATATTCTTATAAATTAAAATCTATAAATTGACAAAGAAAAATAATTTTTCTATTAAAAATATATATATATTTGTGTGTATATGTATTGTTTCAATGAAATAAACATTTAAAAGTAGATGTTATAAAAATTATAACATATATATTTATATTTCCAATATGTAAATAAATTATGTTTTAAATCATTTAATATGATTAAATTTATTTATTTTTATTTATATTTTATTTTTTTTACAAACACATAATTAGTATTTAATTATGCACATCAACATTTATGTATTTTATTGAATAACTTTATACATTATTTTAAATCATCATAAATTATTAAATTTTATCTACAAGTTAACATATTTGGTTTCAACTTATATAACTTACAAAAATTTTAAAATATCTAATTTATTTTAAATACGATATATTAAACTTAGCTACAAATTAGTAAATCATAGTAATTCATTTATATCCTTATTTAAAAATCTTTACAACTATTTTAGATTTATAACATTTAATTTCTTTAATCTTAAAATATTATAAGGTTTACATTTTATGGAATTTCAAACTTTAGAAATTTTATTACAAATTAAATGTAAATTTTTACACTAAACCCCAAAGAGATTTAATATCACCTTAAACAAAGCAATTAACACATATTCAAACTATACGAGAACAAACCGAACTTGATGAACTATCTGAACCTAGGCACATAATTACATTAGCTTATACCTGATGAACTATCTAGTTTGACTGTGATTGTGTTTGGGATACAACTTGACAATTATTGTGCAATAGCTATCTCACCCATCAATGTGAGTCTTCATAACCCCTCTTTTACTTGTTTTGAACTTTTGGGGTGAAACATGTTATCTTTGAACTTATCTTAATTTCTAAACATTTTCATGTGAACTTAGCTAATGGCTTTATAGTTTGTGAACTTTAGTTAAGGATAGGCATTGATCACACACATTTAGTGACTATGATAGATCTATTGGACCGACCATCCCACCGTTGTTTGATTTACCCTTCAGGGGAGGCCCGCGGTGATAGTTACTACTTCAGCATTGTTAGGTATGCTAGAACATGGTCAGAACATCGTTTGTTAACATTAGTTGATCTGCTTTACTTGCTAGTTCATTTTAACTATGTTCATTATGCTTTGTGTTCACATATGACATCATTTATAACATTTTTGTAAACATATGTTTGGGTGAGTGTACAAACCTATGAATCTCACCAACTATTCGTAGTTGACACTTGATTTTAAACATGTTTCAGGTGGACATGACAAGTTAGCTATATGAACGAGTTTGGAGTAGTTTACATTTAATTTGTATTCAATGTATTAGAATTGAAAGGATGTAATAGTTAGGATTTGACCATTTGAAGCGATGTAATAACTGTTTGAGTTTAATCTAAGAACTATTTACAATTTTATACCTTGTGCTATGAACAATCTACACGTCGTGTCACCCCGATGTTTCCGCCATCGGTTGTGGTGTTACGGACCTGAAGCATTAACATAATGACTTGAAGCTTTAAACACAATGGGCAAAATACCATTTTTATAAAATTAAAGAAATGTCACTTGTCAACTCCACAATCATTCTCACCAATCTCACCCTTTTTACTTGAACATAATCATCTATATATATATTGATGTTACGTATAAGTTATTAACGAAGTTTCATATGTAACTCATAATGTTACATACATGTAATTCATATTGTAATAATGTACAAGTTACATGTATGTGATAACGTAAGGTACTCTTTTTTTTTCTTTTTTTTTTACATGTTTAACTGTATAATAAAAATAAATGATATACAAAATTGATTGATAATGGTTTTTCTTAGTTTTCTAAATTTTTTTCAAAACAAGGATTTTTTATGTAACCCTCCTCTATATGTATTTATTGTGTAGAAATAAAATTATATAAATAATAGGCTCGTTTGCCAATTAGCTCGAGCTGAATATGTAAAGCTTGAGTTTTAGCTTGCTTACTAAATGCTCATAATAAGAGCTTAGGCTCGAGCGATTATGGTTATGGTTTTACGTAAATACACAATATTTTCAATAGATTAATATTGTCAAAAGGATATTTACCATTAGAGATGCCTTGAGCCTTTTATTAGTTACTGGAGGGAGTTAGATGGCAAATAAGTAGCTAACATTAACACATCCTATTTTATTTTAAGGGTAGTTAAATCATGATGGACATTTAAATTGTTAAAAGTTTGGTAAAAATTAATAGTTAGCTAGCTAGTTGCCTCATCAACTTGATTTCTACCACAATTTACTTTACGATATATATTTTGGCATATGTACATCATAATATATGTTGGTTGTTTATCAACTACATAATGAAGTCCAAAGTTCCTTTGAGCCAAAAGATTGCAGCTGCTAAGGAGCTTCAAGTGAGTAATGTTATATATATACATACATACATATATATATATATATATATATATATATATATATATATATATATAGGGAAGGGTTCAAATACTAACCCTCCTTACGGCGCTAACCCATTAACTTTGCCAAAAAATAGCCGAATCTTGAATTTTTTTTTTAAACATCATTGTAACACAATTTGAACACCATGTTCAGTTTTGAGTTTTGGCTAATTCATCACTGTTTGGGCTCTTACAGTACTGTAGGTGTTTAAATATTTAAAACTTACAGTACTGTAGCAAAAACCTTACAACGATGATATTTTTTAAACGGTGATGAATTAGCCCAAACTCAAAACTGAACATGGTGTTCTAATTGTGTTACAATGATGTTCAAAAAAAAAAATTCAAGATTCGGCTTCGTTTTGGCAAAGTTAATGGGTTAGCGCCGTAAGAGAGGGTTAGTATTTGATCCCAATCCTATATATATATATATATATATATATATATATATATATATATATATATATATTTAAATTTTAAGTGTTACTTCATTTATGTTTTCTTGAATTCGTTCTTCAATTTTAGCTATCGGTATAAGAATTATATTAATACTTTTTATAGAGACTTGTCGTAATGAGAATATATTTTCTCTATATTATCGTCACTTACCTAAGACCAATTAGTTCAGTGGTAATTGTGGGCAGGGTCGACTTGGTCATAATGTTACTGTTATTCTGAAAGAATGGATGATTCATTTGCCCATATGTCCATGCTTTGAAGTTTGAATATGTGCATTTTAACAATATGAGGATGTGACCATACCTAACAGCTTATATATATTTAGATGATACATGATATTGTATTAATTATTTGTATTTATCATGTCTATTATATAGTTCATAGTAAGTTTAGCAAGCCTCGTATGTGTTGTATCCAATATTTTATAAATATAATTCAGGTAATTATTATGATGGTATCAATCACAGTAGTTTATGCTTAGCCACTACAAGAATACGAGTCTATGCTGAATAACCCTACAACGTTGATTAAAGTATAAATTGTGGATATTTTTTGACTGTCTATTAAAACTCTCCGCGAGTTTAATAAACAAAATGTATACATTAATCATGAATATTAGAACAAAAGGAAATTCTTACCCCAATCTGAAAGCAACTCAATGCAAAGGCGTAGAGGTAGGCAAACCATTTTTTTGGAACCAGTTCCGGTTCCAAACGGTTCTGGTTCCGGTTTTTGACCAGTTCCAACCGGATTTTGGCCTGTTCCGGTCCGGGTTTTGATGGATAAAAGTGGAACCGGTTCCGTTTTTTTCGGTTCTGATTTCTCTGAGAATGAGGAACCGTCTGTACCCACCGGTTCGGGTTCGAATTGTCGGTTCCTGTTCTGGTTTTGGGTTTTTTTGCCAACCTCTACAAACGCTTGACAACCAACTATACAATTTACAACCAAGGCTGGCCTCCCTTCACAAATATTGAGGCATGGGCCTAGGGCCCCACATTTTTGAGGCCCCAACCATGCAGGTTATGTTCGCGTTATCGTACATGTTATTTATTTTGTTATTTTGAATCTGAAAAATTAGAGTCTACTTATACTCTTAAAAGAGAGAGTTTGTTTAAGGTTTGTTGTTTCCAAATAATTACACCTTATACCTTTTTGTTTCATCTTTATTTAGCGTTAAAATAATTTTTTTATTAATGGTACGAGTGAAAAATTTAAACCGACTTTCTAGTGATACTTAGAGTAATCAAGTTGATTAAAAAGAGATACAAGATTACAAAATATTATCACTAAGTATTATATTTTTATATCGTTCATTGTATATATCATTTATGATTATCATTGGTTAACTCTAACTATGAGTTAATATATGTATATAGAGACAAGCTAACATATTTTTCATGTTTTATAACTTACTGACCATAAGCACAAGAAATTTTTTTTGAAGAGGGCCTCATTTTTTTATTTGCCTTGAGCTCTTAAAAAGCTTGAGCCGACCCTGGTTACAACAGCCCTGGCCATCCAACAAACGATATTCACAATTAGCTCATGTGGTACCAATTTACCAAATGTCAACTCCAAGTCTCCAAGCCTATATTGGGTCAAGACAGTTGGGTTGCACCAGCTGGATTGTCTCGCTCAGGAAGCTCTTGGGCAGCATCGGCCCAAGCTCACGTTGCTGAGTTAAATCCACTAGCGCCCACTAAATTCGATCAAGCTTTCCAGGCTATCTTTGATCATAAAGAATTCCCCTCAACATGGCAATCTTTATGAAACGTACCCACGTAGGGTCGGCTCTCCCATGTAAAAAAATAAGTCTTGTTTAAAATTAAAAGGACTCAAATTTATGGCATAAAACAACTTATTGTTTATAACAGATTCTACTCGAGGTAGAAAATTTTGTTGTTCTAATATTCGTAATTAATCTACTAATGTTTGTGATTTATGTTTTTTATACCTTTCTTTTTCATTATAATCGATGCGTTTTGTGTTTTAAAGTCGAGGATTTTTTTTATAAACAATTGAAAAATGATCCAAATTTTTATTTCCGCTTTGGGTCACCAAAAGTCTCGATACAACCCTGATGAAACATATCACATGTTCCAGTCACGTGGATTTGTGGACAAGTCTAATCCATCCAATGCATGTCACCTAGGCAAGGCTTTATATGGTCTCAAACAAGTTCCAAGGGCCTCGTATCATCTCGCAACCTTTATTAAAGATGCAGGTTACGAGGCCAACATGTGATACCTCTAGCCTCTTCATTTATAAGTGTTGTATATTTTAATGTAATATGAATGCAAAAGAATCTTAAAAAGTTCGGATGTACTGAATGTACGCTTGTTTAAGGTTTTCGAGCTCCTGATCAAGCGAGAGTCAATGAGGTTGCACCCGGGTCCAAGGGACGGAGACACATAAGTTACTTGATCCAAAATGACTTTACCCGTGACCAGAATGATTTGACCCGCAGAATTGACTGAACCCGCAAATGTAACCGCTAATAACTACCATCGTGTTCTTGTTGATATAACATAGAAATTGGTGCACAAAAGAATATACAAACAAACTTCACATCTCACGAGAATTCTTTAGATTATCCCAAATCAAATTTTTTGAGACATGTAGGAAAAAACTATTGATTTCTAAAGTGATTTAGACACGTTCATATATAAATTCAATCATTGATTATCGAGAATTTTTAACAATAAGCAGAGTTGCATATAACACGATACAATATGGTGTATTTATCATGTCCATGTATAGTTCATACTTAGTTAGGCAAGCCTTCCATACATTGTATCGAATATTGTGCGAAAATCTTTGAAGCGGCTATTCAGTTATTCCCAATAGTTACTATTTGTTATAGCTTTATTTACAGTTTTAGCCCTTCATGACATCGAAGCTAACTCATAAGTCTTCTTGAAAATTAGAATACCCATGTACTAAAGTGTCCAAAAGCATTATTGGGAGTATTGAAGGTGTTGACATTAGTATGTGCAATGGTATGTGGTGTTTATCTATGCTCAACATTCTTAAAACAACCACATTACCAAAGAAAGAGGGATTCTTTTGAGTCCAAAGCATCCGAGATGCCTCGGTGTATCAATGTCGTTTACAAGTCTTCATTCACTTATCTCTATTACCGAAAACCTGAATCATTCAACAGGTAAAAACTTATTTTTTACTAAATATGTATACGTACATGAAAATTATATTAAAAACATAAAAATTGACCCCTAAAACAATTTCTTGTATTTCAAGGCTCGACTGTAGCAGGAATACTATACGTTTCTTTGTCATTGTGTCGATGCAAAGATCGGGGAGCGGATGGTTCGAAAGTCTAATGAATAGTCATGCTAATGTAAGCTCCAATGGTGAGATATTCGGTCAAATACACAGAAGGCAAAACATTTCGATGATTATTAACACTCTCGATAGTGTTTTCAATTTGGACTTGGTTACAAGTTCGTCAAAGAACGAGTGTTCAGCTGCAATCGGTTTCAAATGGATGCTCAATCAGGTAACATTTAGCTTCGTCGCTAAAGGATATAACATTACACACTACAATCGATAACCAGTACTGTTTTTATCTATGTTTTGAAGTAAATTTTATTTAGAATCAAAACAGATCAAATATTATATCTTTATACTTTTTCTTTAATGAAATTCCGTTTGTATTTTTCTCTAAATGTTTGTTTTCATAACAATGTAACTACCGTTGTTACGTCGTGCTTATTTTTATGAAAGATTCTATCTAAATATTATTCAAAAATGAGTTGCTCTAGCGCATTAATCAATATGATTTATGATAATCTATATTCATGTTGTCCAAAAATATTCTTAACTATTTAGGGCTTGATGGACCATCCAGAAGAAATTCTTGATTACTTCATTAAGAGGGATGTTTACATCATTTTCTTCTTGAGAAGAAATATGTTGAGTAGATTGGTTTCAATCATTGCGAATACATTCGATAAAAAAGCCAAACTTCTAAACGGAGTTCATGTATCTCATGTACACTCACAACAAGAGGTATACATCATAATACACTTTGCTTATAAGTGAGTAGAAAGACCAAACCGTTTGCGTACGTGGGTTTCTACTGTTATATAAATATTAAAAAAAAAAGTTTTTTTAACAACAATTCATGACATTGTTAAGATAAATACATCATAATTTGTCACGCTAAGACTTGATCTCAGGACGACTCATTCTAAGAGAAACAAACTAACTGGAAAACAATTGTTTTGTTAAATTTATAGTTTGAATGTAGTTATATGTGCATAAATAATCTAATTAAATCACTATTATACGAACTGTTATAATTTTTTGTTTTAATAATTAATAATTTATATTTCAAATTTAACATAAAATAAATTATTTAAATGTATTTATCAATATTTCATATATACTTAATAGAATAAATAAAAATTATATAAATAAAAAGCTCGTACATGCCCATGAGCCAGCTTGAAATCGGAAGGTATAGTTCGGGCTTGATAACCAAATGAGTCAAAATTGTAGCCTTGTAGGCTTGAGCATGGGCTCGGGTTATTTAAACTCGGCTCATTCAAACATTTTACCTCCGATCCCAAGTATTTTACGAGACAACTTTGATTTCTTTACACCCGTAGGTACCTAATTTACTTTTTAAAGTTGAATTCAGGCTTTAACACTAGCAAGATACAAACCCACTATCGATGTAACATCACTGGGATCGGATCTGGGAAAAATGGAATCAACGGCTACAAAGGCTCTGGAGTACTATAAAAGCACGAGGCACATTGTAGTCTATTATGAAGATCTCATCAAGAACTTTAATGTAAGTTCATTATGTCCGTAAGAAACCATCTCTAACTTGAGGTAATTAAAAAATAATCTCATTTCGATTTGTAGGCAATCTGTCGCTAATGTCTCATTGGTATTTGGTAATCTTTTTATAAAATATGTCGGTGATTTCTCAGAAATCGTCTAACAAAGTAGCATTGATTGTAAGATCTCAATCAGTACCCAGTACCCGCAATAAAGATGGAACCGTTAAAATACTCATGACACGAACGAAACTCCCTGGAATAAAGCTTGCTGGCTTGTCTATTTTTAAGCCTAAATATAATTTATATAAATTGTAACCCAAAATTATATTATATCTTTTAAACTTAAGTTTCACTATTAGAATATTCTAACTATAGTTGTTAGCCATACGGTCAACTTGACATTTTCCAATAATAAAATGAATACAAATATATAGAAGATGATTGTAGTTCTTGAAATAACTTTCTTGTATCATTGCTTTGACACTTAAGATAAACAAATACAAATATATATATATATATATAGGGGAAGGTTCCCCTAAAAAGTCTTTTTTGCCTAAAAATGCTAAGAAGGATTTTTAAAAACTCGAAAACCGACCCAAACAAAGTCCGATGGAATTCATTTTTACATCATTCGAACCAACTTGTAATTCCCTAAAACGTAAACCTTAAATCATAAACAATAAACCCTAATAATTAAACCCAAATTATAAAAATAAACCATAAACCTAAAGATAAAATCTAAAAGCTAAGAAAACATGCCATAAAATCCAAACTCTAAAACTAGGTGTTAAAGCTAAAACTAAAAAGCAAATATTGTAGAGTTCGATAAGACGGTTCTAATGCCATCGAAATGAGTTCAATCGAAGTTCGTTTGGGTTGGTTTTAGAGATTTTTAAAATTCTTTTTAGCCTTCTTAGGCAAAATAGACTTTTTATTTGATCCTTACCCTATATATATATATATATAGGGGAGGGTTCAAAAGAAACCTTATTACTTTGGAGAAAACTAAGAAAACTCGTACTAAACAATCAATTTAAAAAAAAATTGCATGATTGTTTATATTTATCTTAACTTAAGATAAATTAGTCATAACCTTATTAGTTTTGTGGTGATAGTAAGTTCTAGTCTTTTGTATGTTGCCTTTTAACGCTTATTTTTTTGTTTGTTCTAGAAACTTATACAAGTAGAAGATTTTTTAAAGCTACCAAGAATGAAATTAAAAAGTCGTCAGGTGAAGATACATAAAGGACCGTTATCGGAATATATTAATAACTGGGACGACGTTATCAAGACTCTCAGTGGCACACCATATGAGAGATATCTTGTAGGGGACTACTGATTATAGTTTTATTGCTCACTTATTTTCACAATTAGAGTTAAATGTGAATTTAACGATCATCTTTCATTGATCACATGATTAATAATAGGGCTGGCAATTTCAGAGACGAACACGTTAACACGACACAACTTTAACATGTTTCGTGTTTACCCTTAACATGTTTCGTGTCTAAAACAGGTCGACACGTTAAGACCTGTTTATTTTTCGTGTCTAAACAGGTAAAACCCGCTAAGACCCGTTAAGACCTGTCAAGATCCGTTAATACCTGTTAAGATCCGTTAAAACCTGTTAAGACCTGTTTAAAATTTAAAATTTCTAATAAATAATATAATAAAATATGTGGGTAACCGATTAGTTTCAAAAAATTTCTAATTGTCTAACCCTATTTCTTTAAATGGTTCCTTAACAGGTTCTTTAACAGGTCATTTATAGTGTTAATTGTTACCAGGTTTCTTAACGGGTCATTTCGTGTTTACGTGTTTTTAACGGGTCGTGTTCGTGTCTAACCAGTTCGTGTTTCGTGTCTTAGCGAGTCGTGTCTGACCCGTTATGACACCCATTGATTATTTCATGTAGTTATTATTCGATAACGTGCTTAAAAACAACTACAATTGAAGGGTTGTAAATTATATGTATTATTTATAGGAAAACTTTTTGTAATGTACTTTAACGTGTTTTGTTGAGCAGGTTTAGTTTTTTTATATAAACTAGGTTTATTCCCGCCGCGCGTTGCGGCGGAGAATACATCGGTTTGGCGAGGCATGAGCTGGTTGAGCTTTTTACGTGTCAAAATCAGCAGCCTAAGTGTTTTGTTTCCTACCTCTTAGAATGGGCCTCTCGCTAATATATATTAAACATTTAATGTAAAATAACAATATATATACCTGAGAAGAGACAATTTCTGAATCCCTATTTTGGAGAGCCCTTGAATCACCATTTTGGTTTCCACTTCCACTAACAAAATGAGATACTTTGCATTTGTTTTATTAGTATTTGATGAGTTATTTCCACTCTTTTCTGTTGCCTCTGTTAACTCTTTCTCGAGGTGTTGTAATGTGTGTTGATGAAGCCTCTCCATCTCAGAAAACTGACAAATTAATACCATAATAAATAATTTTACAATAGTAGTCTAATAATCAAAATGAACTCTTTACTAAATATCAACTCAACAATCTCATAGTACAGTAGGCAAAAATTAACTTAACAGGTGGAGTGAATTGTTCAAATTGATCATTTTTAGTATCAAAAAATAATAATAATAAACCAGGCAGTTAGGTTACTATGAGTCGAGCTTTGAGATTAACCCTTAAGTGGTGCAGTTGTTGCCTTTGTTTCACAACATCATCAAGATGCAATTCATGATCAGAGACTCCATTAACCATGATCGAAAAGAAGTTGGCATTCACAGGTTCTCCAACCTGATACACCTTAACAATCAACAAATGTATTTCTCCTTTATTGATCCAAACATATTTCAATAACAAATCAAAGTATAGATAAAAAAAAAAACTACATTTTTTAAACGGCTAACTCACATACCATGTAATCTTACTTCTAAATACATGTCCGCATAAAACTTGAAACCTCAATCAGATAAACATCTCAGCTTTGACGACTTATCACCTGAAGAACAAAAGGCAACGAATTAATCTTATAGATACAAAAATTAGCAAGGTGTTAAAAGTAAACATAAAAATACACTCATTAATTATAGCACCTGAATATTTGTAAAAAATATTGGTCGCGATACTCAATTCTTTCTTACTCTACTTTTTGATATCCCACCTAAAGTTCACGTAAGGCTAGTTTACTCCGATTTAGTTCAATAAAATCACAAAATACTTCCATGAAATATGCAAGAAACCATTATTGATACTTCAACATCCATTTAGCCTTGTTCTGTAAAAAAATAGGCATACGATTAACACTCAGATGAATAGAAAGTAAAAAGTATTTATTAGTGACAGACTACACATGATTATATGACCATATGTAAAAAATATAAAAATAGTAGGACACAATTACGGGTGTTCATTTCTACTCAAGTCACATATTCAGAACCATTAATTTAAAAAATTAAAAAAATACAACCAAAATTAAAATTTAATTTATTCATCATCAGTTACCACTTCCTTCTCATAAGAACCTTCACCTTCATCATCATCATCACCATTAATTATTTGCTGAAATTTTTTTTTTGGCAAATCATGATAAACAAACAAAAAATTAGAATCAGACAAATTTTGAAAGGCACTGCAAACGTAAAATTAGACCAAAAAATAGAATATACAGCACTTAAGATCTATAACATCGACCCAAACACAAAATCAAGCAACAACTTTTGAAAATTAAAACCTTCAGCAATGACAAGAAGGATTGTTATCAGTCTCACAAATTCGAACAAAACCGAAAAAGAACAACTTGCAGCAGAGCTTTATAAGTTGCAGGTTACCTTCGGTTGTCGTTTATAGCGAGTGATACGACCGGAAAACCTTGAGACACCACCACGAACCGCCGCAACAGGAGGCCTAATCGCAGCCCAAGCCTTTGCATAACTCTCCACTTTGAGCACCACTCGTAGCCGCTCGAGTTTAAGGGTGAAGCCCTAGCAGCCGTCATCTCCGATTTGCGTTCATATTGCCGTCAAAATCAACCCTGAGCGGAGACAGGAGAAACGGGAAAGAAGGTGGGCAACAGGGAATTGGTTTCGGTTGCCGGAGGAGTCACGGCCCACAGCTCCCCACTTTGAGCCGCCACCACTCGTCGCCGCTCAAGGTGGCCGATGTTTGGAGGAAGCGGTCAACCGCTTTTATCACATAAAAATCGAAGAAGAACCACATGAAATTGGATTTCTTTTCTATCACTAAAAATGGAAGAAATCACATCAAAGATGGCAGAGGTATGGCATCCCATACCTCAAAACAGATCGTTTGTCTATCTGTCCGTTCAAAACAAATAAGTTTTGTGGTTGAAGTCTGAAAATTGAAAACTAATCTATTCCTTTTTCATGCTTTATAATATATATATATATATAATAACCTTTGGTAAAGTCAACGAGTCTTTATCACTCTTTACAAGAGGGCACCAATAATTTCATGCCATGTGGCATGCTACAATTATGTTTTTTTTCTTTGACGACCTAACCCCACCAAAAAAAAAAAGAATTTCGGTGATTTAACATATTAAAATTTAAAAGTATCTTCATACAAACAAACGTAAACCGAAAAACTATGATTCTAGTGAATTGTATTTATGGTCTAGTAAAACAAGTTTCATCGCACATTGGCTCATTTTTTAGAGCGTCCTAAATTTTTAAAAAAATTGTATATATTATATATATTAATTTATTTTAAAACAAATACATATAATATACAATCCAATTTTTTAAATATATTTAACTCAGTTTCGAATTTTATAAAAGTTAAAAGAAAATTTTGTTCTTTAAACATTTGACCCAATAAGTAATTACAATTTAAATTTAGATAAAAAAACAAATAAACTAACTTCAAATTTAGTTACAAATGAATTATCACACACACACAGAAAACCATTTTTAGCATTCGCATGGGACACGTAATCCTGTCAGAGACGGCCCTGGATCTCGTATGTAAATTTTGAATTTTAAGACAAAATATAGTGTCACGTGTTTATATTCAGGGGCGGAGCTTAATAGGGGCTCTTTTTTCGCCCGTAGTGTTAATTTTTCAGCCAAAATGTTATTTTTAGTTAAAAATCGCGGTTTTGCTCCCCGGCTTCAAAGAAGTTAACATGTATTATGGGTTTCAAAACTTTCCGCCCTCTCTTACTTTGCCCAAGCTCCGTCAGTGTTTATATTCTTGAGTAAATTCTAGTTTTTATTACTGTTTAACGTCTTTTGGGATCCATAATAAGATGAATAATAATTTACTAATTAAGATGCTAAATTATCATGATTTTAAAAGGCATGAAGAAGATGCAACCCTTATATGTCACTCTCATTCGTTGACCTTAGCATACAAACTGTTCTCTACCATGATTAACATTAACCTCACTTAAAAATAAAAATAAATAAATAATAATAAAAAAAAGAGAGTAAACTTCCAAAACTTGAGGAGCCAATCAGGCGATTTCTTTTACAAAAACGTAATCGGCCGATGGGCAGGTTCTTAAAATGTGTCCGGTGGGTGACCTATATAGGGGCCCAAATTTATTTATTTTATGTTTATGTGCTATAATTAATAATTTGATTAACATTTTTTTTATAATTTGTTTATTTACTTAGTTATATACTTATATGTTTTAAGATTCTGAGAGAATCTTTCTATTATAATAAACAAAAATCATTTTGTCACATGTCACATTCTTATGTTTTAATTGTCACTTGTCACCTTTTTACCATCCTATTTTATTATCCCTCATATTAAATAACTATGTTATCTATCTTATTAAATAATTATAATATTAATGAATAATAATATTATTTGTCTTTTTTCACACTAGAAATTAGTTTTTTATATATTAAAAATCAAATACTTTCATTAAAAGAAAACTTTAAAACAAGTTTATAATAATTTCTATAAATCATTTTTTTTTAAAAAAGAAATATTTTAAGTTAATATGTTTAAAAATAAAAGTTTTATAAAGAACAAGTTTTCTTAAAAAAACATTTTTTGAAAAACGAAGTAAATTAAAAATTAAAGTTTTAATTAATAGGATTTTTATAAACAATTGATGTTATCTTAAAACAAAACGTTTAAAAAATAATTTCTTTTAAAACCCAAAAGTAAAATAAAAAAAAATAGGAAAACTTAAAATTTTAGTTCTTTATGTTTAATGATATTTTCAAATAAGTCTTTTAACTTTAATAATTAAATAAATTCTTTATTATGTTCTTGATTTGCAACAGTTAGTTTTTAAATTTTAAATAATAAGATCGGTAAACTTAAAAATCATTATTGTTAGAAATCAAAAAACTCAAGTACATTTCTTTAGTTATTGAAAATTTTAAATATTTTTTATTAATTAAAATAAATATTAATACATAATTTAATCAATGTCTATCAAAATATTATTTATAATTTTTAAATTTTTATTACTAATTATTTAATATTTTTATGTAATACATGTAATCCCCAGACCATACTTTTAAGTGGGATTTCACTGGTTATGTTATGTTATGTAATACGTGCAATACACGGGTAATAACCCAGTATACTAATAAACAAAAATATGTTTTGGCACTTGTCACATTTTAAGATTATATTGCCACTTGTCAATTTGTTATGTTCTTATTTAATTCTCTTTCTTATTAAATAATTATAATAATAATAATTTTAATGATATTGTTTATCTTTTATAAATTTAAATATAGTTTTTAACAAATCGAAAATCAAATCATTTTATAAGGAAATACATTTTAAAAAAAGATTATAAAATATATATTTTTCTAGAAACAAATTTTTAAAAAAATAAGTAATAATTCAAATTGTTATTTTTAGAAAATAAAATTTTTATAAAAAACATTTTTTCTTAAAAATGAGTTTTTAAAAACAAAATGAAATATAATCCAAAAGTTATAATATATCATGTTAATAAAAGTTACATTTTTGGTCTTATATGTTTAACTAATGGTAATTTTAAATTAAGTTTATTAACTTTCATAATTACTAAAATATTATCTTATCATCTTAATTAGAAATAGTTAGTTATCGTTATATTATTCATAAATTTTCATTATTAACTATATATTAACTATTTAATATTTTATATTCAATCTGTGTAACACACGGGTTAATATCTTAGTAAGTAATAAATATTTAAATCCCGTGTTAAATAATTACATGATCTCAAGGGGACCATAATAAGTTAATTAATTATAACTTTCATATTGGGATTCAATTAACGCACTTAAGTTTAAATCCAAACTTTTGACTAATGTTTATTTGAATATTGGACTGATAATCAAAGTGAAGCTTAGAAAATATGTTTATAATTTACATAAATTATAGTTAGGTTTAATTTAAATGTGTCAAACAAGCGTGTCACAATCTGAATTTATCTTGGCTTGGGTTCTACACATTTGCAAACGAGCTAGTTTCGAGCATGCTTTCTATGAGTTTTTTAGAGCAAGTTTCAAGCAAGCCAAGTAGAAGGTGCAAGGTTTTTGAACATTCGTACACATTAATTATTTTAGTCTTAATTGAAATAGTAACTGCAAACAACTTAGTATATTCTGTCAAAACAAATATATGCATAAGAAACTAGATTAAAAAACCTCATATATGTAGTACATGATATAAATATTAAAAATCTTAATAGTAATTAAAATGATCATTTAGAAATAATAAAACAATAAACTACTTAATTAATGATAAACGAAATTTGAAAAGTGATATTAAAAACAAATTAGTAATATAATTGTCTAAAATGACGAATTTAATTAAAATATATAAATATTCTTAACTGCAAAATAAAAATCTATAATACAAATTTATTTTTTAAACTGACAAGTAACATATTATAATGATTCATGTTAAATTATGCATTTAGTTATTTATTTATTAGTTAATAAGCAAATAATTCTTCCATACGTTAAAATTCTATGACTAGGTTTGTTTTTCCACTTTTTTTTTTCCATCGTTTATATCACTCACTATTTATCGTTTTCATTTAATTTAAGCATAAAATACACATGTTTCTAATCTAATAGCTAATATATTTTGTCTTATTAAGTAATAAAAAAAGATCTATAATCCAACAAGTTAAAACAAAATTAGGTTTTTAATTTTTTACTGATGATTTCTGGATTCATAGATTCGTTAAGTCATTCTAGTTATTGTGAGTTATGGAATAAAAATTATAGGTGGTGTGACCTATTATTTATCCAAATAGAAGTCAATAATTAAATAACCATATGGGAGCCAAAAGCATCATATCTCAGCGACATCTTATGGTGGGATAAGACTCAAGAATAATAAGGTATAGGGTTCGAATTCTACAATGGTGTTTCCTTAAACTATTGAATTTCCTTCTGACCTAGTGACTAGGTGGTGTATATGATTGTATAGTACAACTTATAACACGATAATACTTCAATGATCCGCAACTGATCCAAATTAAATGTTCAACAAAAAAATAACCATACGGGCATCATTTACGTGTTAATCACCGCCAAGTAACGGCTAGAGCGATCAACCAAAATTGTCGGCAGCCATTATTCTTTTTTAGGTAGTAGTAGACTAGTAGCTATCATTAGATTGTGTTGCCCTCAAAATGCAATTTATGCACCACTATAAACGATCAGATATATAACTATGATACTTTAATTAGCACCAACCAAAAGAGGCATTGTCTCAATGGTACCTTGGGATTTTTCTAGATGAGAGGTTTTGGGTTCAAATCTCTCCCGCAGCGAAAAAGGGGTCTGAGGGGGTCAGGGGTTTTCACAGTGGGGTTTTCTCTTGAGGTGGTTGTAGTAGTTCATGGGAGGTCCAGGTAACTAGAGCTTGATGATATGATCTGAAAACAGTGAGTTCACACGATTGAGACCTTTGTTATTCAACAAAAAACTTTAATTAGCACCAACTTCAGTACCAGAAAAGACATGAGTAACTATAATACAAGTAACAAAAACACCGGTGGGTTTTAAGTGCAATTTGTTTAATTATAAAGCGTCACATTGTTTTATCCTTTGGTATTTGAAAAAACAAAAAAAAAAAATGGTTGTTCATTTTAAAGTGTTTTAGAAATATAGTAACACTTGGTGAATGTTTGGAAGTTTTTATTAATTTTTATTTTGGCTGTATATAGTTATTTTATCCTGCTTCCTCCTGGTTTTTTAATGAAATTTCTTGTTTGCTATTTAAAAAGAAAAGTGGTCAAGCGGTAATTTTTGGTTTTAGATCAAATCGCGTTTATTTTCCTCTTGCTACACAAAGGCATTGATTGCTAGGGACGAAACTTATAAGGGGTCCGGGGTGCCCCGCCCTCCTGTTTTTTCGCTCAGAATGATCGATATAATAGTATTTTGTTGGAAAATCATTTGGTTCTTTTCATTTTCTTCCTAAAAATCCTTCGGACCCTTCCGTTTTCATCCTAAAAATTCTTCGGCCTCCTCCGTTTTCTTCCTAAAAATCCTTCGGCCTCTTCTGAGTTTTTTTTCCAAGCTCCGTCAACGATTGCCCCATGGTTTTGCGGAGGACTCGGGTTTTAAACCCTCTAGGTATTTGTTTACATGTAGTGATATATATGTCATTTATAATTTTTAACCTGGACCAGACCGGCCGGTCGGTCGGAAAGGGTTTCGGCCACTAAGGCGATCCGGTTACGTACTCAGAACTGTTTTTTGGGCAAATAGCCGGTTCTGCCTGTGGTCAGACCAGAAAACCAACCGGTTGAACCGTTTTATAGCTATAATATTTATAACGTTTCTTTGATGTAACTATGATCATGCATGTAAACAACATAGTTGAGTCTAAGTTAGTTAAAGCTCAGGCTTGATTTGTTTTCGCTTAAGAGGGCCTGGGTTTCACCTTGAGCTCGACTTGTTTATAGCTTTATTTGTCAAAAATTTTCAAGCTTGAATTTTGCATGACTCGAATTACTTATTTTAATTTTATATAATTTTAACAATATTTATCATGTATAATATAATATACGTGATCTTATTAAATTTTATCATAGTTTTATATAGAAAACATTTATTTATGCACATATACATTTATTTATTTAATTAAATAAAAATTATATAAATAAAAGCACATTAGGTTCGCGAGCTGGATCAGACTCAACATGTGAAGTTCAAACTCGATAACTAAACAAGTCATACTTCAAGGCTCAAGCTCGAGCTTGGACTCATGTAAATTCGGCTCGTTCAAGCTTTTAAAAGATACGATGTCGAGGTTTTTATGACTCGTTTTGATTCGTTTACACCCATAATCTTATGTATTTCTTAGATTAATCCAACATCTGTAGTCCGTGGAGAGAATTATTGGATTAATTAAAGAATCCAAATTTTTTTGAATCTACGTTGATTGATCGGATCTTCTTTTCTACATTTTGTTAAATATTTTAGTGTAATTGGATTAATTTTGTCAATCAACGTAAATCATGAAATTTATCAAACAATTTGGGTGTGTGGCGCACGCTTATTTAAGGTTTTATTATTCAATGGGGGTTCCAAGAAGGCAACACCCTTAGCGGGGGCCCAAGGCAGCGCCTCCGAATAGCGGGGTACAAAGGACAGAGCCCCTGGCTAGGATCGATAGAAAAATCAATTGAAAAATTGATTCGAATTTTGATATAAGATTCGTTTTTTAATTTTAGTGGCAAAATTGAGAATTAGAAAACATGAAAACTGCCTGGAGGGAGTTTCCAAATCATCAACATATATCTAAGAAAATTGATCGATCAAAATTTCACTGGTTCTTTGATACACAGACGAATTCATAACATTAGAGTGAAACACAAATAGTTTAATCTGAAAGTGTTATACACGACTTTCAATTCATCCGGTGATTTAATCTGTTCGTATTCTGGAATAATCTCTGCAATTTTAAAATCTTGCAGCGTAAGATTTTAAGTTCCTTGAACCTCTTCAACATACTTGATCTTTAGTGTTTCTTAACAATGGTGAATTAGTCTTAGTCAAATACATTATGACGCTATTTACATATATAGTCATCGTAATACATTATGACTCGTTGATATGTAACTTACACAACATATGATTAAAACAACATATGATTAAACTATTGATCCATGTATTTAACATTCAAGGTTAAAAATTATTAACCAAATTATTTTTTATTATATTTTCGCATTTCTTAATTAAAAAATAGTGATTGAAGAAATCCAGCCAGATATATAACTAACAGGATCTATCTCTACCGGGGTTGTCGAAGGTTGGTCACTCAAAGAATCATTTCTTTGGTAATTAAGCCTAACAACAAAACGTTTCTAGCTTAGTGGTAGAACCTTAACTTCTCTTATAAAAGGTCTTAGGTTGGAGTGTAACACCCCGACCGATGGCGGAAACATCGGGGTGACACGAAGTGTAGATTGTTCATAGCTTAGGGTATAAAGATGTAAATAATAATAACTAATCATTCAATACAATATTAATTCAAGCATTCAATACATAGTCAAATAAGTTCAAACCTAACTATTACATCATTCAAAATTCAAATCCCAATACATAGTTCAAATTAAATAAAAATAGATCCAAGTCCAAATGAAAGCTAATTTCCATTTCCACCTGAAACATGTTAAAAATTAAGTGTCAACTCAAAGAGTTGGTGAGTTTCATAGGTTTTGACACTCAAACCAAAAGGTTTAATAAAAATGATATAGATAATGATATATGTGAACTCTAAGCATAATGATCATAGTCAAAATGAACTAGCAAGTAAAGCAGATCAACAAATGATAACAAATGATGATTGACCTATGATTAACATTACTAAAATGCTCAAATAACAAACTATCACCGCGGGCCTCCCCCGAAGGGTAAATCAAACAACGGTGGGATGGTCGGTCCAATAGATCTATCATAGTCACTAAAATGAATGTGATTAATGCCTATGCTTAGCTAAAGTTCACTAACTATAAGGTCATTAGCTAAGTTCACAAGTAAATGAAATAAATAAGTTGCATGTTTCACCTCTAAAACAAAAATAGTAAAAGAGGGGCTATGAAGACTCACCTTAGTGTTCTTTGGTAGTCTTGATAAATGTCAAAGTATGATCCAAATAATATCCAACACAATTTCAATGATCACCTAAATAATTCAATAGGCATATGTTTAACAAAACTATGTCATTCTATGGATCTAACTAAGTTCTATAATGGGTCAACGGATTCGATTTGTTTTTAATAAACACAATTAGATTTTTGTCATGATTTAAATAATAAAATATCTAAATTACAAATGTTGACTTTAAAGTATTTATTTCTAAATTTAATTATTGATTTAAAACAATTGATTTTTGATAATTCTTGTATAAACATATTCAAGTATTATGTTTATAACATTTATTATTAATAAATAAGAATAAATAAATGAATAGTAATAAATAAATAAATAACTAAGTAAATGATGTAAAGGGTTGTAAATAAATAAATAAATAAATAAATAAGTAAGTAAGTAAATAAATGAGATAAAGAGTTGTAAATAAATAAATAAATAAATAAATAAGTTTATGAAACTTATTTATTTATTTATGTAACTTTATAAAACTTTGTTAAGTTATTTTATCATTACCATTATATGTAAGAGATTAAGTAAGAACATATAAATAAATAAATAAATAAATAAATAAATATGATGAGATAAGGAGTTATAAGTTTATAAAACTTATTTATTTATTTATGTAAATTTTATAAAACATGTTAATTTATTTTAAATAAGTAAAAATAAATAAATAAGTAAATAAATAATTGATAATAAAAATTATAACACATTTTTTTTTATCACAAAATATTACTATATTCATAAAAATATTTCTGTGTAATTAAAAGTTTAAAAATCAAGTTTAAAATGACAAAAAATGGAGCAAAACCGGGTTCAGCACCGATTAAGAGGTTCGAACCCGCGACCATCAGCCCCAACCCGTGTGTGCTTAACCGGTTAGTCTAGACCGAAGTCTGCGAAATAAACGGTTCCGAATGATATTTAACTTAAACCTGATTTCATTCCCCAAATCAGATTAAACATAAGAAGGAGCAACCAAGCCCTAGTTCTTGTTTCAATCGAATTGGAAAGATTTCAACCCCGATTGGCTTAGCAATCTTAGGGCTTTTGTTCAGAATTTAAAGACGAAGGTAATGGGGTGTGAATCACCTACCTGTGGTTGCTAATGTCTGGGTTTAGATCGATGAACAGCAAACGACCGAACCGGAGCTTGTAGGGTCTTGATTCTCGACTTAGAACGTTTGAGAGATTGTTTTGTGTTTACAGAAATTTTCGTGAGTGTTAAAGGATTGTTAGGGTCGATTTAATTGAGTTTTTGTACCCATTTGGTTAAGATTTGAATTTCGGTCGTTTGTATGTATGTTTGGAAACGATTTGCGTTTTTAATGGTTGTTAATAGCCATTAAAACTGATTGGGAATGATTACGCGTATCGTATACTTGCTAAAATTGATTTTGATTGATCGTGAACAACTGTAATCGCGCAAGAATGAGGAACGGGTCGAAGATGGGTCGAATAGGGTGTGGGTCGGCTGGGAAGGGGTAACCGGGTAAAGAAGGTACCCACTTTGGGTTATTGACACCTTTAGCCCCTCCCTTTCCTCTTGAATATTAGTTTTAACTTTTGACATTTTAACCCTTAAACTTTTAGAAACTCTTGTTTTTTTTTTTTTTAAATTGTTATAATTTGTTTAAAAATATAAATTTGTTATATTTCTACAAGAACATTATTTTAAATGTCATATTATAATTATAAAAAAAAATTTGTATTATTTATTTAGTTATGAAATAAAATTTATAAAAATTTAAAATTTATTTGTTTATTCTATAAAAATTGTAAATAATTTCTAAACCTTATAATATCTATTATAAAATTAATTATCTTGTTTTTGTTTGAATTAACTTATCATACATAAATACAATCAATAATAATAATAAAATTCCCAATGACGTCATAATTGCTTTATTAAGTATAAATGGTTATTACAAATTTCGTAAACGTTATAGTCTCCCCAACATTTAAGAATTTCGTCCCGAAATTAAGAAGAAACTGTAGAAAACAAATGAGGGTACTTGACTTTCATTTGGTCTTCGCGTTCCCAAGTGAACTCGCGACCATGTTTTGATTCCCAACGGACGTGTACAATAGGAATTTTGCTTCGTCTGAATTGCTTGACGTGTCGATCTATGATCTCTACCGGCTTCTCAATAATACGCATCGAAGCATCAATGTGAATATCATCAAGAGGCACGTGTAAATTCTCATCGGAAAGACACTTTTTCAAGTTCGACACGTGAAAGGTCGGATGGATGTTACTAAGTTCAGAAGGTAGATCAAGTTTGTAAGCCACTTTCCCAATTCTTTCAAGAACCTTAAAAGGACCAACGTAGCGAGGTGCAAGTTTACCTTTCTTCCCAAATCGAATCACTCCTTTCCAAGGTGAAACTTTCAGGAGTACCATGTCACCAACTTGAAATTCCAAAGGCTTACGACGTTTATCAGCATAGCTCTTTTGTCGGCTTCGAGCAGCTAATAAGTTGTCGCGAATCTGATGAATCTTGTCGGTCGTTTCTTGAACCAGTTCAGGACCGGTGATTTGAACTTCTCCAATCTCAGTCCAAGAAATAGGCGATCGACACTTACGACCTTATAGAGCTTCGAAAGGCGCCATGCCGATACTCGCGTGATAACTATTATTATACGAGAAACTCGACTAGCGGTAGATGATTATCCCAATTTCCACCAAAGTCAATGACACATGCTCTAAGCATGTCTTCAAGAGTTTGAATCGTGCGCTTGGTTTGACCATCCGTTTGAGGATGATAAGCCGTGCTAAGATCCAAACGAGTACCGAATGATTCGTGAAGCGATTCCCAAAAACGAGCCGTGAAGCGAGCATCGCGATCAGAGATGATGCTAAGAGGTATGCCATGTCGGCTTACTATTTCATTAACGTAGATGCGAGCTAACTTTCGCACATGATAGTTCTCGCGAATCGGTAAGAAATGAGCTGATTTTGTCAAACGGTCAATGATTACCCATATACTATCATGACCACTAAGTGTTTTTGGGAGTTTAGTGATGAAGTCCATAGAAATGTTTTCCCATTTCCACATGGGAATTTCGGGTTGAACAAGCAAACCCGAAGGTCGTTGGTGCTCTGCTTTGACCTTAGAACAGGTCAAACACTTTGCTACATACTCGGCAATGTCTTTCTTCATGCCGGGCCACCAATAATGGACTCGAAGATCTTGATACATTTTATCCTCACCGGGATGAATGGAATAACGAGTCTTGTGTGACTCATTCATAATAGTGAGTCGAAGATCATTGCGATTAGGAATCCAAATACGGTTCAAGAAATAAAGCAAACCATAAGACTTGGTTTCTAATTTAAGTTCAGCACCACAAGACATTTCATCATACAAATTGCCTTGGTTCAAAGATGTTTGTTGAGCTACAAAGATGTCATTATGAAGATTGGTTTGGATTCGAATGCTATGAAGTTGGACATGACTTTTACGACTGAGTGCATCGGCTACAACATTTGCCTTGCCGGGATGATAACGAATCTCACAATCGTAATCGTTTAGGAGTTCAACCCAACGTCGCTGCCTCATGTTGAGTTCTTTTTGGTTTAGAATGTGTTGAAGGCTTTTATGATCAGTGAAAACCACACATTTGGTGCCATAGAGATAGTGCCTCCAAATCTTTAAGGCAAAAACGACCGCACCAAGTTCAAGGTCATGAGTGGTATAATTCTTTTCGTGAACCTTTAATTGTCTTGATGCGTAGGCAATGACTTTACCACGTTGCATAAGAACACAACCAAGCCCTTGATTCGACGCGTCACAATAGACCACAAAATCATCATTACCATCTGGAAGAGTCAAGATAGGTGCATCACAAAGCTTTTGCTTTAGCAATTGAAAAGCTTCATCTTGCTTTGGCCCCATTCATAAGGTTTATCCTTATGAGTCAAAGAAGTGAGTGGAACGGCGATCTTAGAGAAATTTGAAATGAACCGTCGATAGTAACCGACAAGTCCAAGAAATGAACGGATTTCAGTTGGAGTCTTTGGTGTACTCCAATTTTTAACGGCTTCAATCTTCGCGGGGTCCATGTGAACACCTTTTTCATTGACAATGTGTCCTAAGAATTGAACTTCCTTAAGCCAAAATTCACATTTAGAGAATTTGACATACAGTTGTTCTTTTCTTAAGAGCTCCAAAACCAACTTAAGGTGTTTTTCATGGTCCGCTTTGCTCTTGGAATAGATCAAAATATCATCTATGAATACGATCACGAACTTGTCCAAGTATGGTTTACACACTCGGTTCATAAGATCCATGAAAACCGCAGGGTGCATTGGTTAGTCCAAATGGCATAACCAAAAATTCATAGTGACCATAACGAGTTCGAAAGGCGGGTTTTAGGAATG